>VZRW01013813.1:0-53804 GCA_013398125.1 Aegotheles bennettii
TCCAACTGAAGTGATTCTATGATAAATACTATTCAAAGTAATTTAATCAAATCAGTATCTGAAATGCGTGTTAACAGGGACATCCAAGAACTAATTACTGTTACCACACATGCACAAAAGTCATAAAAATGTCCTAATGCCAGCAGACATGAAAGGAACCAGGATTGTACTGGGGTGGTGTGTTGTTTTTTTTCTTCCCAAATCACACGTTTCCATTAATAACAACTAGAAATAACTTCCCCTTGTTTTTTGATGAAAGCTGTATCTATATAACTGTACAACTGCAGACATATTCTGTCCAAATTTGTTAAATGTTCACATAAAAAATTAATGCATGAAATATCAAAGAGGTAATACTTCCAAGATTAAAAATTAAATAGGGTGTTTGCAAAGCTGGTATGATTTTTGTTAAGGGAATAAATATATAAATTATCTGTGCACAGAAAAGAAATCACTAAAGCTTAAAGACCTGTTTATTTAAAACAAATATTGCAACCTAATTATGAAAATTTTCTTTGGCTGTTTATCTATAGATTAACTTTTAGAAATGTGACATATGCAAGGAATAGTTTATTGCAAAACATTTTTTCCCAATTTTTTTCTTCAAAGGAAGTCTACATAACTTTTACATACCTGTGCAATTGTTCATCTTTATAGTTCCTTAGATTTACATTTGGCCACTAGAAAAACAGCAAATACAGCATTATACATCAGTCCTTAATTAGTCACTAAAATTACTCATTTCTATTATAGTTGTATTTACCTAAACATTAGAAGTGTAAGTTTTCTTGAATCTTATGTTACCTAAAAAAACCCTCTTATTTTATTGTTAAGTCCACTCTTCTTGCTCCAAGAACTGTTTGATTTTGTTCTAAAGAAGGATAGTGAATGTCAGGCACATGCTATGTGTACAAGCCCACAATTCTAATTAAAACAGCAAACTGTGACATGGTAATGAAAAATAAGCAACTTTGCTCAGTTTCTTCTCTGCAAACAACAAAGTTTAATATGCGTAACAGGAAGTAATTTTCATTGTTGTTTTCACTAATCAGTGTTTTAAAGTAATAATTATTTTGTTATAGCTCACTTGAATACTGCTTATTAAAATGGTGTTTACACTTCTCTGTTGATACTTTGTAAGATATTTTAAAAAGGATCACGTGAAATCACAACAGTCTTTTCTGAACCCAGCCTTTCTTCTTATTGTATTTCCCTCTGTTTTTACAGCCATCTGTTGTTTCTACGGGTTCAGATTTATTTCTGTTCCTGCTAGTAAGCATCATCTTGGAAGGGATGGAAAAACGTGTATCAAACATTTTCCTTTCCTACCTAAGTGACACAGTTCTACATTTCCAATTAGCATGCTAGTATTAAGACATATAGTGTACTAGTTAAAGATCAGTAAAACTGACTACACTAGTAACATTGAAGTCACAGTGCCAGATAAAGTATGAAGCTCTGCTACCAACGACAAAGATACAATTCCTCCATCCTAAACACTGCCACTTTTGATGCTCTATTCTAGCAGCTTAGACAGCAAGTTGAGCAAATAAAAAAGGCACTAAGGGACCACATGAGATGCAAGTAGTGAGGTGGTTAGAAAGCTGATGCTCCACAGCCATTAAGGCTGCAACAGAGACATAAGGGAGGTGAGTAGACACACGAGACATCAAAGTCCAAACACTGGAATCTGGATCCTGCTCATTCAAGGACTAAAGATAGACCACTCTGGTAACATTATCTTAGTTCATGCTGCTGTTGTGCAGTTTAGCAGGAATGGAAGCGGTTAGAATTAATCCAGAAAACACAGAAACTTCTCATTCTGAAAGACAGAGTCCCTGATTTTGAGACATTAGCAACTGTTTGTCGGGACACTAGAAATATACTGTTGGGGAGGTCTGAGATAGCAGGGAAACTGACGGTTTGACCTAAATTTCAGGTAAAAAACCCCAAACACCTTAGTGGTCAACTACATAAAACTTCCATTGTCAAAGTACTAAGTACACAGACTAATTAACAATGAGATTCTGAAAAACGGTGTCTTGATAATATCTTTATACTGAATTAAAAGTAAAAATGTTTATGATTAATAATCATAAATATCTAGTAAATCTAGTAATTGCAGTAAAAAGCCTGTAGTGACATTTGGTGGAGTAAAGTTGCTGTCATATACATATTCAAGTCTTTATACCAGACAGATTCTTGCTGTCTCAGGTTTATCAGTCCCTGAAAAAATGCACAAAACTATTTACTTTCCTTTTTTAAGAAAAAAATAAAGTAAAATAAAATAAAATAAAATCTTGACTATGATTGTCACCATTAGTCCTTTTTTGTATTTCCATCATCTTTATAATAATACAGTAAAGATGGCAGTAAGAAAACATTAATTCAGAGTAACAATAGAAGGATGACTGATGCACAAAATGACAGGAACTATTTTGGTCAGAAGACTACACTGAGTACTCACAAAATTTTCTTACTCAAAGAAAGTAGGTTTCGTGCTTAAAAAAAGGAGGTTGTCTCTTAAAAGCTGTGCATTAAATATATTTAAGATAATGCCCTCCCTATCAGAGGCATTTCTTTCATTTTGTAAAAACAATCTTGTAATGAACTTGATCCTATGGGCATACTTGTATTTGTTCAAAACATAAAATGAGATTGTATACTAAAGTTTTCATATGTAACACAATCTAAGCATCTGAAGTTTGATCTACAACCCACAGCCTTAACCTTCAGCTCACATTACATATAAAAAAAATCTGCTATGAATCTGAATGAGGTAGTATCTCTGCCTAGTTTGCACTGAAGTGTAAGTATCAGCAACTTTAAAGTCATGATAGCAAATTCTATTTTTATAGATAGATAGATAGTAAAGTCTATTTTTATAAAAATAAAGTTACATAAAATTTAATACATGCTAATGAAGAAATTTGTGAATGTAACTGTAGTGTATTTTTGCATATAGTTTAAGGTTTGTATACAAAGAGAATATATCAGCACTGATTAAACCCACGAGATTCTAATTTTCTGAAATAAAACAGATTATGAGATGCAGTATGGAATTAATAATAGAAAGTCAAATTTCATGAAAATGATAATCTGCCTGTTTCAAGCTCACCTTCAGTATGGTTCCTATTAGATTCCAATTCCAGTCCAGGTTCTCCTTATGATTGAGAACCTGGCTGTCTCGAAGATTCATTACAAGTGCTTCTTCTGTATCCTGCAATACAGACATCAAAAACTACAGGAAGTTTCCTTGCATCATTTTTTTCGGTCTTGTTATATACTTACTGTTCATGTAACAACCATTAAAAAAGCTCCACAGTAATCTGCATTTGAAAGTAAACTGCATGGTTACAGTACTGCACTAAGAACCTAATAGCACGAGACCACAATTAGTCTTACAAAGCATTACAAATTATTGTAATTTCACTCATCAATATCTAGGAATGCAAGTAGTACTCACAAGTACCTACAAGAAAAAATAAATTAAAAAACTCCTACAAAGAAATCACATAAATGGCTCTGAATTAAGTGAGAGAGTGAAGCTTGGGGGGTGGGATTTAAGTCTCCAAAATACAAAATCAAATCCAGTTTTGAAAAATCAATAATGGTAATACCTTTAAAATAAAGATGTCTTTCTGCACACGGTACTGATCCTGTTTCTGGTGAGTTGAGATTGCTTTCTGAATAATATGATCTAAATGAAGGCTGTAAGGTTTAGGTCCTCTTTTCTTCATCTCATGAAAACGTTTTAAGCAGTTGAGTGCAGCACTTGCTCGTCTAATAGGAAAAAAAGTACTATCAGTATTTGGCAACTGTTACCTACCGCTGTATCTTAACAAAATAAACATAGCTCAGGAAAGAATTGTCCAATAATTTTGAAATAAATTAAAAAAATAATTTCCTTAATACAAGTTTTCATACTACTATAGGCCTCAGTCTTGTATTGAAGTTATATAGAAAATTATCTTTCAGAATTTCTAGTACTGAAGAATAAGCCTTATTGATACCTTATCTTCTAGTCTGTAATTAGTGGTGTCTATCACAGTACACAGAAGATACTGTAAAGTTTAAAGTTGACAAAGTATTGTGAGATGTCACAATAGAGCAATGTTCTGTAACGAAATTGAGAGTTGAGGGAGCTAGCTAGCTTCAGCTTTGACTAATGAAGTATTTCTTGTAAATTCACTTTTATTTCCCCCCAGAGGGCGGCAGGAGTAGCAGTAGTATGTTTCCTGCTCTTTATATCTAAACAGTTCAGCAACAGCCTGCAAGAAGTTTTACAAGAAAGAGACAGGAAGTAATAGAAATTACATTTGGCAAGGGCAGAAATAGTTAACTGCAAAACAGTAATATCAGAAAAAAACCCAATCAACCTGTTGAGCAAATAAAGTAAGTCTAAAAATGAGAAGGTAAACCTACATTTCTTCTCCATAAACAAAAATTCTCATAGGGTAGAACAGTGTTTTTATTTTATATTATCTTCAAACAAATAATCTGAATTTGGTTACTTACCTAAATTGCGTATATTTAATGCCTAACAGGGCTTATTGTTTTTCCAAATATGAAACAATGCAGTGTTGACCAAAACCAAGATCCCAAAATAAAAAATACTACTTCTGCAAAATCACTCTTCCAACAAAAATGGGACTTATTACTCTACCAATTATGACCACAAACGCCAAAAACCAAAAAATCTGCAATCAATCTATTTGCAATCCCAAACCTATCCCTTCTGCTCTTCATCCTTCCACTCTTCCCACAGCTCTGACCAAGTGAAATATCTATCCTGTGATGGAGCTTTAGTTATGCCTTTTTTGAAAAATAACTCTCTTTATGTATCTGAATCTTCAACTAACATATAAGAAATCTTCAAAACTAAAAAGCAGAAGAGCACTATGATTCTAGGAAGCAGTCTACAAGCAGCATTTATCATTTCACAGTAGCAGTCCAGAAAGATTTTGTAATTTACCACTGACAACACAACGAAAGACAAAATATCGTTATGATATATTTATCAGAATATTGATCAGGCAAGGCAGATCACGAATGGCAGGAGTAATTAACAAACACATTTCCCAAAACTTACTATTAGAAAAAAACCAAAACACATTCAATTTTAATGGTCTTCTACAAAGAAATGCAAGTAAAAATACTGAGATACAGAAACACATTTTAAAGATGCGTGACTCTACCAAATTATTTGAGGTTTAAATTGTGTGAAGTACCCAGGAGATGGTATTTTATGACAGCACTTCAGAGGTTAAACTACAAGATTAATAGATGTACAGATAAATTCTAAAAAAAATAGTAGAATAAAATAAAAAAGTCCATAGGTATTTAAAATCTCAAACACTTATAGTTTAAAGAGGAATAGAAAGCTTCTATAAACATTTGAGTCAGGTGCCTAAATGTATCTCATTTGATTGGTACACTGAGTGCCAAACAGTTCCCTAATACCATTTAACTACATGCCATTACAGGATGCTGCACTAAGTTTAAAGTTTCTGTTCATACATTCTTATACTTAAATAGAACAGAAAGGAACTGAAAAAATATCAGTGCAAACATTGAACAAAAGCACCAGAAAATTTAAAACATTATTACTATTGCTACAATGACCATTTTCTTCCAAAGAAAGAAAATATGTGGGTTTTTTTTAAAAAAACACACAAAACCAAAAAGCAGCTCCATGCCAGAATTACATTTTCTGTTCTTGCTCACACTAAGGACAACTCACTGATTTGATGTATTACTTCTAAATAGCTACACATAAACAACAACAGAAGAAAAAAACTGGTATAGGCCTTTTTAGTTGTGAAAACGTAATTGTATCAAAATGCCAAAAACAGTCATGTAAAACAATGGAGAGGTCAAATACACAGAAAATGTCTCAGATATTGCTTGGTTAAACAGTGTCTTGGAGTTCATTTAAGAAAAATTCTGTGTAAAAAATCTTGCAATCTATGCAAACAGTGTCCTGAAATCTACAGTCAAAACTTCCTTTCCAAATTTCTGAATGGTTTCTGTAAACCTTTTGGAATCATGCACTGGAAACTATTTCCCTCGTAAGTATGACAAAACATTTCTATACCCATACGTCTGTTTTTAAATAAAGACAGCAGTGGTTTCAGCCACCAGAAAACTTGTAATGCAGGATTTCACTCAACTGTAAGGGGAAAAGAAGATGTAAATATTTTTGCTTTTAAGTGTAACTTAGTATTCTTACAGTCTTTTCTCTTTCATGATGTCAAAAGATGCTGCCATATTCATTAGCGTTGGTAAGCAGTGTAGGTGATGACTGTGAGAATGAGGAAGAATTGTGTTCGCCTAAAAAACAAAAGACTCGTTAGAATAACTTACTACAACATTTTCATCTATGTCTTTAGGATCAACATTTGAAGAATCTACCACTTCTCGCAGGACTTTCACTAATGCATGACAAAACTTTTACATAGCAAAGTAAAAATTGCACACACTATTTTTAACGTTTGATCTAGCTAATCAGTCTGAGACACAACTGAAAGTAACTTAAGACAACTGAAGTGGTAACATTCAAAAAAACTGCAAAGCATTAGATACCCTTATGCCATGTCTAAAAGTACTAAAAGGAATCTAATATCAGAAATATAACTTAAGCTGATGATTTCTATTAAAAACTTTTAACAACTACCAATGTTTCTGTCCCCTCCCAAACTAATCTGATGAACTAACATAACTTCCTTGGTAATTAAACATTTAGTTACTTTTATTTTTAAAAACACAGGTAATTCTGCAAGTATCTATGGAAACTAAAGAATAATGAAGGTAAAGAAATTACTTGAATCTCTGAAAACTAAATAAAAGTATCAAAATATTGAACAAATATTTGTAAACAGTCATCTCTGACTAATGAATCACTTCTTCAGAAAACTGAAAAATACTTATGCTGTGCAGCACACTCAAATGTCAGTTAACAGTCACTCCCATTCAAAAGTATTCTGGAAACCAGAAAAATAGCATACATTATTAGATTGTTCTTTTTAAACTACATGGCTGACTGAATATTCAAGAATTTCCATTAATTGTAAGAAAAAACACTGAAAAGACTACAGGACAGATTTGTTGTGATTGTGACATGTTGCTGAGCTGAGATGTTATAAGTTACTGTAGTAATAAGCAATCCTGTATCTAAAGATTGTGATCTTGTTTTTTGAGCATTAAGCACCACTGAAATGAGTTGACAGTCTGAAGATGCAGACTACGGCTGATAAATCATATTCAAATTTTTTAATCATATCATATTTTTGTACAACAAAGTTGTATTTCACAACCTTACCATCTCTTACGAAGTAGCCTATCTGGAAAAAAAGATGTAAGAAACAAAAAATATAAGAAAACTGATAAAAAAATGCTCTGCTGCCTATGCTATTCTTGTCATTGAAAGAGGATGTGAAAAATAAGAGTACAGATTGCTGGTGTGAATGAAGCTAGAGTTATGTGTCAGACTATCAAGGTCAATTTATGGCACAGGTCAACTACTTGTTTTGCAATTAAAGATTATCATGAAAATATTTTAGATTGCAATGTTGTAACCAGACAAATCTGGTGCCTGTCAAATGGCAGTGTGTGGTCCTTTGGCTCAAACATTGATCCCAACCTTGGTAGAAACGGGGAGGCTATAGTGCATGTACTTTAGACAGCCTCTGCACTCCCTGATTCAAAAATTGCTGAAGTACCACAACATCCGATTTCTGCCACGGCACAAAATGGAACTTCTGGAGTCATAGCTGATTTGGAGAAACAACAAATTATCTCCAGAACCCACTCCTCATTTAACTCACCTGTCTGGCCAGACAGGAGGTGGTGTCTAACAATTTATTATCTTGCATGAATGCTAATACAGCTGCTGCACCAAACATCGCAAACTACATTGCAAGCAGCTGCACACCACCCATGGATGGCGATGCTAGATGTGCAAGATATGTCCTCTATGGTTCCCTTGAAGGAGGAGGATAAAGAGAAGTTTGCTTTCAGTTGGGAGGGAATACAATATACCTTCAACAGACTCCCACTGAGGTATAAACATTCACCAGTAATTGCTCATGCTGCAGCTGCTAAACTCTTACAGACAGTCTCACTCCAAGATGTGAAACTGTACCAATATATAGATGATATTCTGACTGGAGGAACTTCCCCAGAGAAGGTGAGCAAAACAGCAGCAGCACTATGGCAAGTGCTAAATAAAGCAGAAATTGAGATTCCACCCAGAAAATGTCAGGGACCAAGTAAAGAAGCAAATTTTTTTTTTGTTACTTGGTGGATAGCAGGTAGGGAGGGCAGTGATTCCTGAAATACCTTAAGAAAAATCAAAGAACTGCAAATGCCCCAATCAAGGAAGCATGTACCTGGATTTTCTATCATTTCCCATCCATTATACTCACTCTTTCAGAATGGCAAACCCTAGGAGTGGAAATTAGAACAAAAAAAGGCAGTCAAAACTCTAACTAAAGAATCAAAAATGTATCAGTCACTGGGATCAGTACACCCCTGCAACTATTATAGCCAATTGGGTTTTGCCAAACATGCCATGTACTGTTACCTGCACTGATCCTGATAGGCCAAAAAGACCCTTATTGTTTAGCTCAGCCATGTTTAAAGAAACAGAACAATGATACTATGAATGGGAAAAGGGACTTTTATCTTTAGTCCGACCAGTTAAACAAGTTGAGAAAATATATCAGAGACAACCTGGACAAATTAGAACAGCATTTAATTTACTGGAAGCAATCCTAAAGGGGACTGCTCCCTCAGAAGAAGTTGCAAGAAATTCCATCATCAGAAAATCACGTCTACCTAACAGGAGTTGCAAAAAATATGCCATTAACTGAAGGACACACTAAGGTTTCCAAACTGCATATTCCCATAAACACAGACCCTTTAGTGTTACAACCACCTTTAAACCTTCACCCATTCTAGATGCACCATTTGTCACTGAGGTGACAACAGGTATATCAACAGAAAACATTTAGTTTCCAGATGCTCCAGCAAAAAGGGTAAATGGCAATATAAGGCCATTGCATTAGGGATTACGACCAGCAAACAAGCAATAGAGGGTGGGGAAGCAGTGCACCAGTAGGAGAAATAAGAACAGTTATTCTGGCAGCACAGAATAGAGTGGAAATAATATACAGACTCCTACACTGTGTGGGCTGGTGCCACACAGTGGCTCTGTCAATGGGAAATCCTGAATTTGGAAGTAAATGGATCCCTGGTACAGAGAAACAAAGATTGGACGTTACTGAGCCTAGTACAAAAACATCCACCCTGATTGTAAAGGATAAGAAAACTCTATCCCCACAAATTCTGAAACTGGACCACATGTGATCAAAACTACTGGCCAACAAGTGTTATTTAATCCATCATGGTCTCTTAAAAGAGCAGAACTACTGACACAAATTAATATCTAACAATCAAACTGGCTTGATTACCATTCCTAAGTACATCCTATGCAGGATGGTTAGCAAGCTTATATGGGTGAACCCTCATCTCTCCAAGGCGAACAAGGAGAGATGTGACCAGTGTCACAGGGACAGGACTGGGAGTCTTAAACAGTATAGATACCAAAGTATTCATAAATAAATTGAACAAAACAAGTGATTTTAACTAGAACACCTACTGCAGTCTTCTCTGTTAGCACTGGGAACTAAGCAATGGCTTTTATCTGATATACTGCCTCAGTGGGAAAGAATTAATGAAAGGGACCAATTGATTGTGGATGCACCTGGTGCAGCAGTCATGTTTCTCTAGCTTTTAGTTGTAAGCAAGCTTAGCTGTGGATGCAATCTATAGTAGCACGAACTGTAAAAGAAGGTGAAGAGGGCACCTTACCCACTGAAATTGAAAAGGCAATTTGGGATAATTTAACTAAGCTTGAAAAATAATTACAATCCTGATGGTATTTAATCAATTTTACTTATGACCCATCAACAATAAGGCTGCTGCATTTGTCTTAACAATACACAATACTTCAGTATACACCACATACCCAATCATTGTGTTAGGATTAAAACACACTGGAGCTATACTCTATCCATTAGAACAGAGTATGGGTCCAATGAAACGGGAACAAATGGCAAACTGTCGATGTTAATGCATGCATTGTATAGGAACAACAAGGATTTTTTTGTGACAGTAATACCATCAAAGCCCAAGACATTTGTCTTGACACTGAACAAAATGTTTGTCATTCTGAAACACAACCTGATGAAACCCCTGAAACTGTACTTATATATATTGGAAAAGGATTTGTTTGCACAAGAATCGTTCCTGACTTTATACTCAGAGATAATATTACTGCACATACAAGCAATCATCCAAATATTTGTTTGTAACCACTAAATTTTGGGATGTGACTTTAATTATTCAGCTCCTGTTACGTCTTATCAATTGTTACAATCACATCACACACTGAATCAAGATTCATTGTCTATGTCCATCAGAATGAATCTTACAGTGGTAAAGAAACTGCAACACAATGACTTGTGTCAACTATTAGAACATGTCTGAAGCCATGGATGAAAAACTGTAATCACCATTGATCATGACACAAAAGTGATATACCACGTCTTGGAAAGAGTGAAGAAGGATGGGGAACACCAGTGGTGGGAAACCCTTCTTGGACGGTCACCAACAGCAACGGGTGTGTTTAATTCTATGATTCACCCAGTTATGATTTTGCCGACTCTTAACTTTAATAGGTTTATTGCTTATAGTTATGTTGTATGTAAAGGTTTGGTACCTGATAAAACAAATAACCCAATTTCAACACCCCAGACATACAAATTAACACAACAAATAGCAGTGCTTAACTATCTATTTACCATGAATCTATAAGTGCACAACTATCAATATACTATTTATAGCACAGAGGTAAGAGTTGACTTTATCATCAGTTTGTTAAGGCAAGATGAATTGACTATAGTCATGGGATGGAGTGTGGCAGTGTGCTCCTTCCAACTCCCCCACCCTGTTTAAGCCCCCAGTGGGGGTCATGACGGCTGCAACCAGCTTGCACTGGACTTTGGGGGATGGATGGCAACATGGTAGCCAGGGGCTGTCTGGAAAAGCAATCCTGATGTCTTACTGGTATGCAGATATGTCTATAAATCAACCACCTTACTCTATAAATAGTAGACAGCTCAAGGCCCCTTGAGCTCTCCTGAAATGACAGCAGGATGCAAACCAGGAGCTCCCCTTGAGTAGGGACCCCTCTCAAGTGTACTTCTCAAGGCTGAGAGAATCCTAATTGCATCACATCCTCAGTGAGTTGGGAATAAGCACTGAAATGCTGACATCTTAGCTAAGTGATATAAAGGATTGACTGTGCATATATAATCTTTTAGACATAAACCATTGACTAAGTCTGGGACTAGGACTGGATCCAGCCACACCTAGACTCCTCTCTGAGAAGAGGCTTAAAAAGCAAGGGAGTCCTTTCTGAACCTCATGACTCAACAGGAGGGGGTCTCTGACCATTTTGTCTAACGCTGTCATCTATGCAGTAAATAATCAAGTGTACTTTGACATCAAATCTTGTTAAACCACTCTTGTATTTACTACTGAGCTTTGTTAACTCATTCTTTTGTATCAGTCAAGCATATTGTTGCTTCTCTCTTACAAGTGAAGTGCATCTCTCACTTCACTTGCAACAACTGCTAGAGGGCTGAGAAAAGCAAAAATCAGCTATGGTCCTTTTCTTAAAACCGTAACTGACCGGTGAGTTTGCAGGACTCCAGCTTAAAAATACAACTGGCTGCTGAGGCAAGGAAGTGTACTGGTGAGAGTTTGAGAGTTGGGGATTATCCTTGGAACAGAAGCCCTAGCACTTTCAATACTTTCCAAACAGTCTTCCTCTTGATTTGTACTGCTATTAACACCTGAAGTGCCAAAAGATGTGATGTAAATTAACCCATTATTCCGATTAAAAGTAGATGGTCCAAGCTCATAACATAAATTCAAAGCTGTAATAGGAAATATCTATTTACAACTAGCTACTAATACTACTTATTCTCTGCAAAAAGTTTTACTCACCATGTGCAAAAGTTCTCCTAAAAGGACAGTTGCTCTAACAGATACATGGTCATCACTACTTGTGATCACTTCAACCAGACCCTTCAAAAAGTTAAAAAATTATTACAACATTTAATGCATAGCATCTTATTTTAATGTTTATAGGAAAAAAGTAGCAAGCAACTATTCAAACTTAAAGTCACTAATTACCTCTAGAAGTCCATTGGTAATAAAAGCTGAAAGCACTAAAGCCAAGTAATTATCCATGAGATCAGGCCTAGAGAGAAAAAAAAATGGAAACAGTTTAGAAAGCTCATTTCTGAACTGTCCGCAAGAAAACAAAAAATGTTTTGTAAACAACTCCACAAAACAAAACCAAGGGTTTAGACTAAGTTCATTAAATGCTCACCTTGACCTCGCTCGATGGGGTAATATAGTTTTAGCTTCAGCAGCTACAAAGCCATCAGAAAGTCTCCAGCAATCCTGAAACCTGTTTGGATCTATAACAAGAAAATATGGACAATGGTAATTATAACATTGGATATCATAGTTTTATTTTAATAGTTGTCAGTAGGTAAATAATAGTTCTTGCCAATGAATGTTATTTCAGGTTTCAAATTACAGAACATTTTGTCAGGACAGATCTTTAACAAGTCATCTAATTCACAACTGAACAAAGCAAGGCTAAGAAAAAGCTCAGACAAAGATTGTAGCTAAGTATCAATGAAAATAATGGCATTTCCAATTCATAAACCCATTAAACTTGTTTAATATAAAATATCATAACATAAAATTTTAAAATGTACATCCATGTGTCACAAAGTATCAAGTTTGCAACAAAGAATGTTTTATTTACTTATAAACTAGAAGAAGGATTAAGCTTTTACAATCAACTGCAGGACAAAACATTTGTAACCTAAGTTTGAGAATAGGATTGTTGGAACATTAAAGGCTGAAACACGCTCCTTTTGTTCTCATACTTTTGCATTGTGAGACAAAGCACAGGGTACTCCTGGGTTTACAAAGGAGTAATTCTAAAGATAAAATATTAACTCAGCTAAATATAAAGACATGAAAATGCATACATTTGTCTTAGGAAAAGTAGAAGTCTGCTAAAATACAGTGCAGATAGCTAGCAGATACACAATATACAGAAAAGACTCTTATTAATAACTTTTCTGTAGCATTCACTAACTTTTCTACATGACTAATGCTTCTAATGCTTCAGAGAAGTCTAATTTATAGTAATGTGTTTACACAGCCTTTTCTGTACATGTTCCATTATGCTCCACTGCTGGTCTTTTATCAAACTTTGAACACTTGGCAGTTGATAAAGAATTTTAAACAGGACTTCACAGCAGCCAATGAATTCCATGATGAAACAGTTAATATTGACATAATTTACAATGCAGAGGAAACAGTGAAGGGTTAAAATTTGTAAGAGAGCTTAACAGGCAGAATTCCTATGTGAACTAGTTCAAAATACTTACCTACACTGAGAAGTGCCTCAATAAATTCTTCTGCAACAACAGGGAGAGGAAGGCGAAATATATCATAGAGAACTTCAAGCAGACCTCGCTACAAAAAAAACAAAACCCCACCACAACATGAAATATACAGATTTACAAAAATTGTCTTTTTGTTCACTATTAACACTGAAGTTGAGACTTCTATAGAGTGCTAAAATTGGTGTCTTTGTTTTAGTGTTTCTTTTTTTGATAACATGCTTATTTACATAAACTGAAATAATCTGGAGAAGAGAAGAAGGGAATGTGTTTGTTTACTTCAGAACTGTGCTTTATTGTCACTAAGAACTCTCTCTTCTCAACTCCCTCCTCTCAGGCGTACAGGGTGCGATTCCATTCTCAAAGGAATATTATAATGGAATCAGAGACTTGAACTTGGGGTCAAACACTTGAGCTTTTTGTTGTTTGAGACCACTTGAGTGGTCTCACAACTGGAGTCTGTGTTTAAACCACTAAAGTGTTAAAATGTTAAGACTATATTAATTAAAACATCCAGTGCTATTCCTCCATCAGTACTAAACATTTACCACCTACCCGTATTTCCATATTTGGTATACAGAGTACCCCAATAAGAGACTGAATCCCAGAATTTCCAGGTTTGCACAGGCTGATAATACCTGGAAAACATTAAATACATAATATTCCTTCACCAAACAAAAAAAAGCATCATATATATTTTTAAAGTTCATTTCCAGTTTATGTACAAGTACAGATTCTAAAATTACTAATCATACACATTTTCACCTCTTAATGTAATCTCTTTTCCAATCAGCAATATTTAACAAAACTTTCTAATCACAAAACTGTTTCATCATTAAAAACTACAGCTACATTTTGCCCTTTCTACTGTGAACACTACTTTCAAGCTATCTGCAAAAACAACACTTACATGGAAGAAGTTGCAGAAAGAAAAGACAAAACTGTAAATAAAGAATGAATCTTAAACACAAAAGATCTGCACCAACTTTGCAGAACTGTGAGCATTTTCTCCATCACAAGCTGTATTTTAACCTAATTGTTCAGTTCCTTTATAATCCCAAGTGAATTAAAAACAAGTTTAAACATACTTGGAATAAGATTCTCTGTGCACCATTTTAAAACAACTTTTCCCAAACAACCAGTGCTCATCTCCAGAAGTTTCAACACAACAGATTTAACTTTGCATAAAATCTCAAAGTCTTTTATAATTTGTTCCTTTTACATAGTATTTTTACTGAATTAGTTTAATATTTCAATACTAATAGGAAAAACCTTCCCCATACAGTACATTGTAACCACCATCTCTGAAGAATAACCCAGTCAGGAAAATAAGGACAGCAAAACAGCAGAACACTGCAGACAGTAGACAGGGAAAACACACACCCAGAAAGCCAAAACAAAAACCAAGAACACCCTCAAGCCTGGTTTAGCTACATGTCCTTTGGGAAGACTGGCAGTTTTGTACTCAAAATATCTAAGACATTAGTCTCCAACATAACAAGTAATATAAAAAAAAGAACAACACGTAACAGTAAAGTGCCATAGCAAGTAACCTATTCCAACACAATTGTTTCTCCAGTCACTCAAACTTTCAGGCATGCACTATTAGTGTTAAGTGTCTGAGTAAGGGAAGATTCAGCAACATTCCTATGAGAAACTACTTCCTAGGAGTTTCAAAGTTGTCACAAACTTCCCAAACTTTCTCCCCAAACAAGTGAGAATACACATGAGAAACTTCTGAAAGATACCTGGATCTTAAATTAAGCTTACTGATCATTTTAAGAACACTAAAATATTGAGCAAGTAGTCCTACAATGAAAAAGGCTTTCTGTATAGTCTGAATCTTTCCTAAGTACAGCCTGTAAAAATCCTACCCAGAGTTTTGGTAAATGGTCATATTGACTGCTTTAGTTAATTTACAATACAATTATAATATTGCAGAGAAAGGATTTAAAAAATGAAACAGTTTGCTTTTTCAATTGAGAAAGGTCTTCTATGTGAAAAATCCAAAACAATGTCCATTTGGAATTTCTCTTCAGCTATAACACCTGGTAAAAGCAGGTGCTAATAAAACTATTCTGTTGGTATCTCTTTACACAGACAAGAATATTTCTTATTTACAGTGGCAGAACAACCTCAAAGGCAAATTCTTACAATGTCATTTTCAATATCCTCTCACCCATCAAATGTCAGTACCATCAAGTTACAACTTGTAAGGTATTCTATACTGGGGGAAAAGCTGTGTCTTTTCAATGGAGTTAGTCAAAGAAACTATATATGCACCCTCCAATTTAACAATATCAAAACGCATTTACTACCACTGTAGGAAGGTATTCATAGAAATCAGACACAACAAATGAGACAGACTCTATTTTTAAACAAGCCACTCTTTTATACTAGAAAGTAGAACTTCCCTTCCAATCATCCAACTTCAAACAAACAAAAAAAATAACACCTTACCTGCCCATGACCGAAATGCTGCCACTATTCCCATTTTACTAGCTAGGAATCGTGCTTCTCTGTCTTCCCTGTCATTAAAACAACAAAATGTCACAATACGGTTAATTTCTGTAAAACAAACAGCATTACTGACATAGCAAGTAAAAAGCAGTTAACTGAGATTTTAGATGGGGGACAAAATCCAGAGCAAAATCTTTTACATATGCATATATATGTGTGTGTGTGTGTATATTTATGCAATGTGTATAATACAATAATACACACAAATATGAGAATTTTTAAGTATTGATACTTTTCCTTTTCCAGGGGCATGCCTCCATGGTAGGAGGATAACATCACAAAATAAACACATGTATGTGGTCAGATGAATCACTCTGTGCATCCACTGACAGTGACTCTACAGCAGGCACCTAATGATTTGGATCTTACTCAGTTACTCAGACCTAAGCATCTAATGCCACTATAAAGGAGTAACAGATTGTTTCTTTAAAACAGAAGTTTGTGTCTTGAAAAAATTGTTATTTCTCATTGTTTGAGTTTGAAAAAAACCCTGAATAATTCAAGCTGGAAGCAATCTCAGGAGGTTTCTAGTCCAAACTCTTGTGCAAAGATGCTGTCAGATATGAGAGCAGAACAGGTTATACTCTAGGCTTTATCCAGTTGGGTCTCAGAAACTGTCAAGAATGAAGGCTGCAGGACCTTGCTGGACAGCCTGTTTCAACACCTGTCTAGCCTAACAGAAAATTGCAACCCTTCTTGTCACCCTTACACCAAGCTGGAGCCTCTCGTTTCAGTTTCACTCTGTTTTCTTGTCCTCCCACCAATCACCACCACAAAGGACCCTGCCTACATCTCTTTATAGTCTTCATAAGTATTAGAAAGACCACTATTCCACAGGGGCTGGGGGTGTCTTTCCCAACCTTCTCTTCTCTAAGCTAAACAAGCCCTTTTAAATGCAGTCTTTTAGGAAGTTGCATTCTAACTTACTGTATTCAACTTCAAGTAGTTTAGTATTAGCTCATTGTTTTAATTTTTACTTTGGAAAAAACCCAGTTAAATTCCAATACCATGAACACAACTGGAAGCACAAATAGCAGCACTAACACTTACTTGAGTTGCCCTTCTGCTGTGTCTGGATTATGCCTGTAGTGAAAATCTGTGTAAGGAGCTAAAATTCGCTAAACAAAAGAAAGACATGCATTACTTTCACATGAGAATACATTTAAATGGGTCTTGCCCTTTCCTCAGTCCCACTCCTATCTGTTATGTTATTCCTGCTTTATAAATCATTATGCTCTTAGCCTAAGATGCTATATTTCAAACATTTTGCAGTAACGCAGAGGGTGAAATTCGAGATGAAACTTAAATGTTTTCATTAGTAATAAAATGTTTAATTGCCATCACTAAACAAGTAAAACTGAACCCACCTCTAACTCTACATCTGCTCGCACATACTGTCGGGTCTTTGGATGATTAAGGAGGTGCAAAACTGTAGTTATCAAAGCCTCATTTATTCGACTTAGATGACAATCAATTACATTTTTCAAGATGGTACTTAAACCACCCCGAAGAGCCACCACCTCAGGATTCTGAAGTGCTAAATAAAGAAAAACAGGTCACTTTGGTCAGCGACAGGGAAGAAAACATTTCACGGCTTCCAATATGACAATCTTGCCATCTGTTTAGTACATGTACGTTTTACTTCCTGAACAGTGCTGAGACACATGTAAAGCTTTTAATGGAACTGACTGACATTAGCAATTAATTGCTATTTTGGATTAATTTATCATGAACAAAAAACCCAGTCAGTCACTACTGTGCAGCAATTTCCCAACTCATTTCCAACCAAGTTTCTACGCAGCAGTTTCTGGATTTCCCCACAAAAAGTTTTTGTGCTTCACTGGACTGACATGGATAAAATATTTATGCTACACTATGAAGGAGTAACAGATTATTTCTTTAAAACAGAATTTTGTGTCTTGAAAAAATTGCTAAAGTTATTTCTCATTGTTTTGAGTTTAAAAAACTAAAAATCAGCACCCACATGGAAGTATAGTGAGTTATTATAAATCACCGTCCTGATAGCCTTTACATGAACACAAATACTGACTTCCAGAAGCCAGCTAACCACAGTACCCGCTATAAAAATTTTTAAAGGAAGATGTTTTGTTGTTCTCTAAACTCATGTACATTTGTATTTCATCTAGGGAATTCCCCCTACTTCCAGTCCATTAGGTTTTGAAACATCAATTGCAGGATGGCAACAGTATTAAGGTAACACAAAAATTGGTAAGTCTTAAAGGGAAAAATGACACCTGAAATCTTTAAGTGCTTTGATTTCAAGATAAAGTTATTTTGTTTTATATGAAACTAATGACTAAAATCCATTAAATGGACATTAAGAACATTTACTTCATTAGTAAACAGATACCCTTAATTATTTGAATACAATCCGTTTAATACAAACCCACAGAAAAGAATCTTAGAAAACTGATGACAACCATGTCAAATTTTTTCTTAATTACCTTTCAGTCACCTTACCTAGTTCACAGATAATGGCTATACACGCTCGAACCATTCTGTCTCTTTCTTGAAGACCATCACTTCCAACTGCTATCAAAGAATTAGTAATAGAACTGGGGAACAATGAAGCATTCACAGTGATCATCTGCCAAAAATAAAAGAAAAAGCCCTCTGGTTTCTTCATAGTATTTCTCTAAAAGTACTCACAGATTCACCAGCATTCTATTTCCTAGATACAACCACACAGACCAATCCATGTATTACTTTGTTGTATCTGGCAAATCCTCAAAGCTATTTCTTTTGTTCCTGAAATTGTTCATCTGTCAATGTACTTTACCATTCTCCTTCTGTTTCAGTTCTTTATTTTTACATTGTTTTATCATAATAAGAAAGGGTTAAAAATATTATTGTTGTAGGGAGACTATGGCTACTTTTTAATCGTTTTTTTTCCAAGAATTTCTTTATCGACAATGCTACCCAGTTACACAGAGTAGATTACAAACTCTTCCAGAAGAGTCATTCATAATGCAGCAGATTCTTCAATGCCTATTTTTAATTAGCCAAGACTAAAATCTCCTGTTCTGTAGACAGATCTCTAGACTGCTGCAGTCTATAAAAAAGTCCAGTCAACAGAAGAAGCTGCTGTAGTATTTGGCAAGCAATTATCAGTAACACCCCTAAGTCCTCTTGTATAGTACCCGATCTTCACATGGCTATGGCACAACACACACACACACCTTAAACGTATTAAACTGAAAAGCAAAGACAAAAATAAGATCTGTTGATTCATTCTTGAATTAAAAAAAAAATGCAATAGAAATATGAGACAGAATAGAAAAACAGATTTTAATAGCCAATGCTCATTTACAGTACTGGAGTGCTCCTGTACCATGGAAATTCTCAGCTGCTAGTTCAGGACAAAAGGAATTTATATCAGATTAAGATGCAAGACCCTGTGTACACATAAAGGCAAAAAACCTCATTCCAAAAAAAACAATCAATACCACCACTCCTTGCCCTCTCTCAAATGAGGCTTTGACTACCACGACTGAGTAGTTGTTTTTAAGAGTTTGCAAAAATTAAATACACATATCCTCTATACTATGGAACATGAACATCACTAAACAGACGTATTACTAAGGAGAAAGTAGGGTTTTTGTCTGTCTGACTGTTTAAAAAGGAAACAACGTAATTTGTTATAGCTGACTCAACCATGTCACTTTTTTTTTTCTAGTAAGTAAAAGTGAGATCTAAAAAAATACTCAATAACCAAACACCTAAAAACATAAGGCTACTTTTCCAAGATTTCATTTAATATCCCTTTTGTTTCCAACAAAAGCAGGCTTATCTTCATTATTTTTTAAAGATTGTTTTGTCCTATGTTCATTTTAGAGTTCCATCAGATGTCTTGTTCAAAGGGGAATGTTTTAACCTCTTTGCAGAGAATGTTAAAATGAGAAGAGATAAATCACTACAACAAATATATTTGAACACTTTAACAAGTTTGAGACGTGTTTTTGAGAAACTTCTTGTCATACATCATGTTGTCACCCACAAAACAGGAAGCTTTAAGACAAGACTCTAGAAAAAAACCCAACACTTCCCCACCCACACGGTCTTTCACTTTTAAAATGGCATGAAGTAGCAAGAATTGGCAATAGAATGAGTGTACCAATCAACTCTAAAAAATTATATACTTTTTTCTACTGATAACAGACATCATCCTTAGTGTGAGGACACACACAGCCTCTTGAGGCTGTTCTGTTTCATTGTTTTCTTTGGCTTTAAGACTTGAGAAGCAAAGATTTCTCTCTTTTAATATTCAAATTCAAGTACATTAGAAGAAATACAAACTTTCGCATTTGCTTGCATTCTGCTCTAGGTATTGAAATGTATTTCTAGAGACCAAGAACAGTTGATCCAAATCTACTTACAAACAGCTATGATGAAATTTGTAATAAAAGACTATGAATCTGACCTTTAAAGACTCCTTTAAAAAAAGAGGAAGAAAGAAGGTGGTTCATATTGTACCTAACCCTGACTTCTGCTTTGAAAACAAAACATCCTGCCTATTTTTTATTAAGAAATGATCTTACTGACTTCTAGTAGATGAAAAAAATGCTTTCTGAAGCAATTTCATGCCATCCTGTTCATGCTTGAAGACAATTGTTAAGCTCTTACTACAAAAAGTGGAGGTGATCACAATCAAGACAGTGAACACTAAATGCCTTAAAAAAAGAGAAACCAACTTCAGAAAGTTCAAATTTTTTTTCCTCTTCTTATACTACTTTAACCTGCACATTTTTAAATAAGTTTACAATAAAGTGCCTTTTATAAATTCATAAAACAGGATTAATATTTTATACTTTGTTCTACTCTATGAAATGAAAGATAAAAAAGCGAGAGAATGTTTAAATTTTAAAGTTTTGTATCGATTCTGTTCTTACATAGGCATTTTTGCTATCAAAGATGAGGTTAAAGAATTGCATCCAGACTTTGAAACTGAAAACAATAGTTCTGTGGTGCTTGTGGAACTCAATTTACTGTAAGCCATGGAAGAGCTGAACTATCTCCTGCAGAAATGATTTAACTCTGATTGTTTTGTTTGCCATTCATTCTCTCCTTCTAGAATTTATATATAATCTTTAGAAATCCTAGTGTCTGACCACTGAGTCTGAGATCTTGAGGGAGATGGAGAGATGGCAAGAACAGGGTAACAAAAAAGACAGTCTGAAAATACAGAATTTGCCATTCAGGATATGTGTCACAGTATTCCTTGTGAGAGTTTCTCAATTACTAACTGACTGCTCTATGCCCATGCACGCTTAACTGCTTTAGTCCAAACTGGACATGAAAAAAACATTAATGTTACTGGTAGCCAGGTTGGGTGGGTTTTTTGTTTGACATCATCTTTTAGGAAACAAGGATATTCTAGGTAGGCAAGAGATGTTAAGAGTTCTCAGCACTGAAGAAGCATCCCTGTACAGCATGTACATTCCATGGACATACATTTCATCCACAGCACCCTCGTACAGTGAAGAAAGAAAAAAGAAGAAAAAAAAAAGCACTGGTGATCAGCTGTATGATTTTTTTAAATGCTCATCTTTCAGGATATTTTCAAATCAAACTAATGTATTTATTTCTCTCACTTCCTCTTGTTTCTTTCAAGCAAGACAGAAGTCTTTGCTCAACTAGGTGATGCTCAAAAAAGCCCATGAATAATGTAGACAAATTTCTGACACGAACAAACCCAATTGATTAGAAACATGTTTCTATTCCATCTTCTGATTTAATTTATTCTGCCTCTACATTGAAGTTCTGTTTTTAAAGCAGATTAGCAAAGAACTTTTATAAGTTGCAACTTCCTCAAGGATCCAGTCCTTTACGGTTGTGGTTTTAGTTTGGGTTTGGGGGTGTTGGTGGTGTTTGAGCTCTATAATCTAATTGTTAATCAAGCATATCTCTTCTGTAAGACAGAAATCAAGTGAGCTCATTATAAGAAAAGAAAGTTCATATCAAACTTCCGTATTTTCAACCATATATATATATACATACATAGATATATATATATGATTGAAAATACATACATACACAAAACAGATTAAACACACACACTGCTCCTGAGAAACAATTCTTCCAACTACTTCAAACTTTACTCGAGTCTTTGGTAGTTTTTCCTAAGATGCTCAGTAGAAGAATACAAGCACAATAAAGAATAGTAAAGTTTAGTACAATGGCAGAATGCTATGTTGCCTGAAAAAAATACCTTCAGTAGCTGTATATGCCAATTCCTATAAGACAAGCTTGAAAAATGCAGCTTCAAACATCTTATATCCATGGGTAACAGCACAGTAATCACCACAGACTAGCTATGTCTTCTTGTGTATCGGAGAAAAGAACTATGGGTAGTATCCTCCTCTATGGATAAAGGAATGCTTCTATTGCCTCATTTTGCCTCATTTCTCAAATGGCAGAAAATCTCCCACCCCTGATGCTTAAAACACACTGTACAGTAATGATAAATAATTAGATAAAACTTAATAATATGGTTCTTATACCCTTGAATGCATAATTTGATATTTTTTTCCCAAATCTTGTCCAATATGATCTCTATCAAGGGAAAATCAGCAGGATTTTTCTAGCCCACTTAAATTTCTTAGTGGTAAGAGATTAAAATGAAAACAGGTTTAACTCTACCCCTCCTTCTCTCCTTCAAATTACCAGCTGCAATTTATTCTTATAATAAAGTAAGGTAAGGTATAAGAGACTGTAAAACACTGCTGATGCGGAAAACCAGGAGTCAGCACAGCAGACTGATATAGCTGACAAGACCACGTAGAGTTAGATTTTACCTTTCTGACTAATCGAAGTGCTTGTGTTCTTTCTACTTCATTACTCTGCTGTATGTCAATGCACCTAGAAAAGTTAAAAAAAATGCATTTTGTTTATAACAACACCAACTTTCAATTTAACTGTTAGCATCTCGTGTTAATATTTATGCAATTAACAGAAGAAAAAATATTGTGACTGTTTAAAAATTCTGCCTTTCAGCAAGCATACTCGTTATGACTGGTCAGTTAGCTTCTATTTGCATTTTTTTCATTTATCTTCATGATAATGGAATCACTAGAACATTCTCAAATACACAATGGCAAGGCATACTGACTTCAGTAAATATTTTCTGAGCTCGCTGCCTTTGTCATTTCAAATGAGATTAAAAAAAGTATTTGCGAAGTTTCTCATCAACATGTTTTGTGTGTGTGTCCTCAGATCCTTTTGCTCTAAGAAAATTAAACAGCACGCTAAAACTGACTATGTGTGTATATTTATAAACAGAAACACACGCATCTATATCAGTATATTAAATTCAACAAGATTTTAACAGAGAAAGCCCTAAAAATGCTAATATTTAGATCTGCTCATCATACTGATCTTATTATCTCTTCTTTATTTTGCCCTTTAGTATTCTTCTGTTGTGTCATGGGTTATAGTTAGATGACAAATTCTTGGGTATGAACTACTATTTAGCCTTGACTTTGCACTGGAGGCTCCAAAGCACTATGATAATACAAAGAATAAGTTGGACTTGATCTTAAAGGTCTTTTCCAACCAAAACATTTCTATGAATCTACAACAGGAAGGAGGAGAAAAATTACCTGGCTATCAAGTAATCCACTTTCAACTTTAGCACCTTCTGGAGAATACTGGAGTCTCGAATGAGATAGCGGAGTGCTCGCAATCCTGCTGCTCGCACCTCTTTCGCTTCATTTAGTAAAGCTAAACGCAGACTACAATTAAGAAAACAAGGGTGACAAACAATTATTTAGGAGCAGGTAGACTTCACTATCTGACATGCAGCTACTACCTACTATTTAAAAATAAAAATACTGATTTAAAAAAAGAAGTGTTCTGCATTTGTTTTCAGTCTGAGATATTCACCTGTACAGGCTAGAACGCAAACCTTCACCCTGCCAGCAGATGTAGACAATATATTAATCTAAAAAATCCACAACTATTCTTCTGCCAAAGAACAGCTTGCACATCCACGAAATGTTACATGACCAAGACCTGTATACGACTTGTTATTTGACAAAACAGCTGAGCACAGTATGAGTCCAAGAAAATTGAAAGGTAGAGAGCACTTCCTGCTCTGCTAGACTGCCAACCCATAAGCGTATGTTCTCAAAACAATGTCTTGACACCTAACAGCAACAAATTTGCACATGAAGTAATTATACACATAGCTGAACTATTCTTCCTGAACTAGAGGAGAGATTTAGTTCCAAAGTCACTCAAGAAAAGTAGACAAATAACTCTTTAATTGTGCTGAGCAGATAACAGACGTTCTTAAGATTATAAATCATGCTTTGTTTATAGCTTTCAGGCTTTGCATAGATGGAAGTCTGAGGGATAAGATTCAGTTCTACCTTTTCTATTGCTATTTTTCTGTTTGGACTTTGACCTTGTAGTTTGCAGTTGGTTTGGATATGCCAGTTTAAGACACTTTAGCAGAGTTTCATTTTATGGCAGAAGTAATTCCTTGCTCATGCACTTTGTGTTGTTGCTTTCCATGACTTTTCTTATTACGATAGCCAAATATTTAATGTGATTTTTTTCTTCTCATCAAATAGAGCACATCACTTTTATATTTGAGGGGAAAGCATTTCTTGAATGGCAGGCCAAAACAATCTTTAGCCAAAGAGTTTCTCAAAAGCAATTATGTCCTACCAACTCAGCAGAGCAGAATATTCTCAATTTGTAGACAGAAGTTCATTTCAGAATTGGAAACAGTGAAAGCACAACATAGGACAACACTATCATGAGATTCAGCACCCAAAAGCAGAAAGGGGTGTGTGACTGTCTTTAAATAGTGAGAATGCAATGAAAATATATAGCTAGCAAGAAAGATAAAGGCCTAAAAGGCTATAAAAATCCATACAGATCCAATGAAAGCAAAGACGTAGAAAAGTCTACCAGGCTGAACAAAAATCTGTCCACTAAAAACAAAAACTAAACAAAAAACTCCAAATGTCAATGACTGAACTGCAAGAACATGAGAGAAGCTTGACCATGTAAAAACAATTAAGACATGCTGAAGCAGGCAGAAAAAAAATACATAGGAAAAGCTGCGTGTGTGCGTGTTCTGACTTCTCAGCTGTACCACAAGAAAACTTGAAAAATTAAATCAGACCCACTGGATAACCCAAAAGGAAAAGGGGAGCGAAGAACTTAGTTCTTCACATTGAGTCATTGCGTTGGAGATCTGCATGAAGATTCCTACCCTAAAGCCTTTTATATTATACAAAATATGAGTTAGCTAAGAAGTGAAAATGATGGAAGAACTGGAGGAAACCTATCAGTAAGTACTGCTAGCGGCCCACCAAGCTTCACATCTAAGTATTCAGAAAGAACATTAATATGAAGTATCTGCATATATTCACTAGCACCGTACTATAAATGGTAGTGGCCAAGATGGAGAAAAGTTAATAAACAGGTCTATACAAAAAGGATTCCAAAGGGCATCCAGAGGACTGTTTATGATGTTAAAATAAAATCACCTTAAAATAAAACTGGTTAGCCATGTGAAGCACCCAGGAGAGTTTACACAAACTGTATTCTACTAATCTTTTGAAACACTTGAAAGGAGTTACTGCAACAGTGTCTAAAAAGGTCAAAGACATTGTTGAAGATTGTATTAAGGGATATAAGGAGATTACAGAGAGATGGAAAATAGTTTCAGAAATCAAATCTGAAAAGATTAATTCACAGAGCAAGAGCTGAATGGAAGACTTTTATCCTGACAATGTTTTGTCCTGATTTCATCCAGATTCACCATCTCCTTTTGTAGGCAGTATTTAATATACAATTCTTGATAAGTGGGGGGTGCAGAGAAATACAGAGGGCAACAGTGTTTATATTAATGAGAATCGGATGGCAGTATGAGAAACTTCAAAGAAACTTAAAAATTATCTTTATGCATAGTTAACAAGACAGTGAATAAAATTCAACATGTTACTTAACACACACCCAGACAAAAACAGGTTTATAAACTCATACTACATGATTCTAAAACAGCCATCAGAACAAGAAAATTATTTTGATATGCACACTCCATGTGAATCTGTGGCTCAAAGTGCCAAAAAGACATCATGACTGTGTAAGAGAAAAAGCAAGCACACTACTACTCAGTATTTTAAGTACCACTGCAAAAATGAAAATAACTTCCTAAGACAGCATTAAGGCTGATAAACAGTCTGGAAGAACTAATAAAGAATGCAGTAAGAAAGGATATTCAGTAACTATTACAGGATCTTTTTTGCACCTTTTTCTAAAGCACCTCATCCACTCACTACAGAAAGATAACAATGGTTTGATCCAGTCAGGTAATTGTGAATATTCTGAATTTTGCTTTTACGGCCAAATCCTCTTGGCACATTACTAAAAGACCTCAAAGGTTTCTGAGGCCTACCAACAATCCATTTTCTTCATGGCTCAAGGCTTCCTCTCATCTGCCAAATGGTATGGTGTTCTGGGAACCAGGAAGACCCATCTACACTGGGAATGACAACAAAATGTGTCACTATTATCTCCATCTGCTGGCAGGAAGAAACTATGATCTGAACTAACAGTATTCCAAAAAGAGAATGAGTTCTAAAACACAGATCTCTCAGCTGAGAATAACTGCAGTTATTGCAGACTGAAACTGTCTTTTGTTTGAATAAGTACACTACCAAGGTACTGACCCCAAAACCTAGAACTTTATAAGAAATTTGTGATTATTCTTGAAATCATTGATTCCCATATAGCTTAATGCTTTAAGGTTAGTTATTCATACTTCACAAAAACAGAAAAAACTCACAAAGCATACAAGTGACTTTTAATGTTTTCAAAGCAAAACGAGTTACTTCTGTAGAACAAAAAGGTTTCCATGTTGAAATCTAAGATAATGCTGGAAACATCAGCAGAGCAAATTACAGAACTTGCATGTTATTTCCAAAGCTACTACTTAGTTACCTACTTAGCTTGCCTGGAGTTAATTTCCGAAACTAACTAAGAGGTTCAGTATTTGCAAGTTACTCAGAATGGCTGTATGCTCTATAGCAAAATATTATCTGCAAACAGAGTACTACTGCAGAATGGCCACAACTCTGCAGAGTAAAATTTTTAGATTTGCCTGAAAAGTCAATTTTGTGTTAATATTTCATAAAAAAACTCCATCCTGTAGAATTTTCTGAAGAACCACCAATCAGCATGGTTATGGTTGTTAAAATTCGAGTATTTGGGTGGTATCCTTGAGTTTGAAAATTATCACTATAGCAGAATAATCTACATATATTGTTTCTCATGCACATACAGAGGAGTGACTGGACTGACCAAAGTAACAACAGTAACCAAGATAATTTTCTTGTTATATGTTCGGTGGGTTCTGGTTTTATTTTTTGGAGAAGCCGTTTTTGGCACTTTTCTAAGCAGGAAGCTATTTTTCTTCATGTGCCTGCTGAGAACATTTTTATCTCTTCCTTATCAATATCTGTAATTGTGTTTGGACTGGCAGTTCTTTCTATAAACTTCTTCCTATAAAAACAAGCACTAGTATTTTAATAAACTTTGATGGCTTGTATTTAAAAATATTTGGTAAGGAATTTTGTATTTTGAAGTTACATGCTTAGGTGATGTTTAGCCCCATCCTAAAGCACTATTATAGACTACATGAGTAAGATTAGAAGCTGATAACCTATTAAAGCTTACAGCAAAATATGCATTCACAAAAGCATACTAAAATTTTTATTTTTTTTAGTTCTAGCAAGGAAAATCAGTTCTATCTGAAAAACCAACTTACAATATTTCCACAAGAAATTACACAAGTTTTCCCAGCATTTTACTTAAGGAGTGACTGGCTTTTCTAAGCTTATTACCTAAGTCAGATAACTAAACCAAAAGGACACAACATCATAAATTTGGTTGTTTCTGCCACCAAGGCTGAGCTTCAGGACAAATTTTCTAATGTCTGTGTAAAAACACAGAAGTTGTGGAAGTATGTATGTAGTTACTTTTGACTGTCAGAAATGGTAACAAAATATAGCAAAATTTCACTTGAAAGTACATACACAGAATGTTTTAGTAGCAGGGAAAGGAATGCTACAAAGACATATATACACATCAAATTAACATAAAATGTTGATCTTTAAATGCTGATTCTACATCAAGATTTTGCTTTAAATTCTGTAGGAGCACATTTTAACCAAAATGCTTTTTGAAAGTACTGAGATATTTAGAGGTATTCTTACATCTATGAGGAAAATAATAAAGAATTTTACACTTCTAACTTGGAGGTCCATTCCTCCTCCTCCCCCCCTTTGCCTGAAAGCAGTTAATGTATTTCTGATTTTATTCATTAAAATATTTGTAAGGTATATGTTTGCATTATGAAATTTCAAGCCCACTAGAAATACAAAACACTAGCTCAAAAGTACAAATAAAATTGATTTAATTTCACCTAGGGCAATTAAAGTAGGCTAGCATTGCTCTAGTGCTCCTTACTACTTACCATATTATGATGCTGTCATACGTAAAACCTAGCTTTTCTTCAGCATGGCCAGTATTACAAAGAAGCTAAAAATAAAAGAAAACATCTATTATTTAAAACTTTTTAAAAATGACTATGCAAAAATGAAGACTTATAGCAATGCTTTAAAAGAAGCTTGAGGAACTTCATTCATGGCAAGGGGAAGCATACCAACTTCAGACTTCCCCGAGAATTTCTGCTGTCAGTATTTTTTTCCTATATACAGCAGACACACGCAAACTTGTGGCCTCTCATATTAGAGAAAAGCTTGCACAATTGTGTAAAATTAAAGAAAAGCTTGCACAAGATGAATACTGCCAAATTTTTCAAGTCCAGATTGCTCCTCTTGCTGTCTTTAAGGTCTTTTAGGAAAAGCCACTAGTTGGCAATTGGCAACCTGAGCAGTTTATGAAGATAAAGTACATTTGCATTCAAAAAGACAGACACCGTCCACTGTCGTGTTTTGCCACAGTGGCACAGGGGTTGCCGATGGTTAAGTGACCTGTATCTGATGTTTGGCCTGGCCTACCATGGATTCCATATAACTTGTACCTCTGAAAAATGTGTGCAAAGGTTGAACTTACGCACACAAAAAGACACACATGAATTGTTGCAAATTCTGAACAAATTCCAAACATTTCAATCATATTTATCCATTCTGAGGACAAGACTAAGATTTACAAGTCCAGTTTTTATGTCCAAAACCAAATCTCATAAGGAGCAATCTAGTGTGTGCCAATGTTTTAGCCTCTTAAGCAAAGGAAAACAGTCTCTTCTGTAAGAATAGCTGATGCTGTTCTCCTTTGTCAGAGCAGCAAATAAATTCCTAGTAATCTCATTCACTACCCCCAGCTACAATTATAAAATACTTTATTATTCTATACAAATCCCAAGACACTTTTCCAAGCACTTCCAAAAACTCAAGTGACTAATACTCTTTGAAACAGGCATGTGTTCAGTTCTGAGCCAGCACGGTATTAGCAGTTTCTCCTCAGTGAGGAATTCAGGAAGTGTTTGTGCTAACTAGTGAACACCCCTGCTCTGAAAATATACCAAACCCTGAGCCATGTTCTTTATATGTATTTACTGCTAGCAACAAGAAACATACAATAAACTAAACAAACAGTTAAATTAAGGCTACTGTAAGGTGAAATATTTAGTATGTTCCATGCTGCCATTCTACTGTTCACCTCCACCTGAAAAACCAGCATATTGCACAGAAACTCCACTTTTAAGTAAACTTATTTTATTAGCATGGTGGTTTAAATTCAAACAATACTTAGGTTTATGCTATTCTTCCAAGGATCACATTGAAAAATAATTTCTTAAAATGCATATTGTAAGAAAAATGCTAAGTGATAATGCCGAAATCCAAAGTTGTTAATGAGATAGAATGTTAAATTGTCTTGGATTAGCTCCACATATGGGCTCAAATAATCTAAGTTGAGATACTTTTTATTTCACATTTTTCTTAAGTGGCTATGACCAGTGATGATTATAAAACATAAGGAAAGTTATTATATAAACTCTTTTCCCCCACCTTTCAAATTTAAGTGATACTAAAACTAGACAATTGGTGCATTAACTGGTTATGACAGTATGTCACTTCCTAGCACCAGTCTATTTTTATGCCATATTGTTGGGCTGCCTAAGGCCACCACTGCTGGTTTAGCATTTCTATTGACATCTTATGAACTGTAAAAATTGGCTGGCAGAGTGTAAGCAAAACAGTGTGAGAAGATAGTGAGTAAAAACAGCTCATTGTTCAGTTGCAGACAAGTACATCAATAGTTGTTTAGGCTGATCATTTATACATCTAAACCTCTCCCCATTATGCCACCCCAGACACAAATGAGAAATCATAATTTAACCTATCAGACTATCCTCAACAGTATTTTTTCCTACTTGAGAAAAAATGGAGAATTATAATTCTCACGTAGGAAAAATAATTTTTGAGAAAGCTGTTATTGTGTGCACTACTGCATTTCTGAAGTGAGCCTCCTATCATCACACTTACCATTGGTTTGTACATTGAGCAGTCCCAAGATGAAAATAAGGCAGATTATGTGTTCCAGGAACCTACCTAACTTGCTGCACTTGCTAAAGAGCATTCAGTTCACTGGATCAGCTCTAGTCTAGTTGTTAGTAACCTCTCTTACTAAATACATATAATGTGGTTAACTCCTCAATACCAACTGTTTTCCTTTATATACGTGCTTCCACTGCACACAGCCTCACTGTTTGACGGTGTCTGTGCATACATGTGAAATACTTCTCATCGAGAACGAACAAATACAATTAGCTAAACAAAAAGTAAGTACAAGATCAGCTGCTTTAGTTATTACTTTACTCTCATTCCAATGGGCCACCATACACTTATATATTGGTTTACTTAGCAATTTACATATGCTAGTGTGCTTACAGGATTTCCAGCTGGAAAAGAAATTAAAAGATGGACACCAAGATCAGAATTCAAAATGTTTCAGTGATTTGAAAGCAGTGCCCAAACGCAACTAAAAAAAACAATGTATCATATCCTTCAGGGTACCACACACTAATAGATACATAAACCCTGAAAGGAGCCCAGCAGAGAAATGTCCAGAAAACATTCAGAAAGTTAAGTACACAAAGAAATTCAAAAGGAAAGCAGGATCTAGAAGTTACAGCAAACTATAAACTAAATGAGTCAATGTGATGTCATTAAAAAAAAAAAATAAAATTTACCTTTGAAAATACTAATAGGACTCATGTTTGAGATAATGAGACTTTTTTTCCCTGCTTCACAGACTGCTTTCAAAACTGCACGAAGAACAAAGTTTTGGGCATCAAATTTTAAGAGCAGACAAACTGGAAAAAGCGTAGCAGAAAAATGTACAAGGCAGCTAGAAAATACACCCATGAAGGCTGAGCCACTGCGTTTATTTAGTCTAGGAAAAAAAAAACTGGCAAAAGTAAGGCTGGATTGATATACGTTTAAAAAGGGAGAAAAAAAGTCATGAAAGCCGCTACAAAGAAGACACTGTTCAGCTGGTCTCAATGCTTTGGGTATTTGCTCAGTTATAAATGGATGGTGTTAAACATATTAAAGGGAAAACTTTGCAACTTTCTTCTCATTTCACCTTCAGACAACATTAAGCTAGCCAATGATTCTGGCCCAAATGCAGTGGTTTCTGTAGATGGCTGAATTCCTGACAAAGCCAAGGAACTGTCATATGTTTAACTAACATTTAACAATCAATATGCATGTCAATTGTTTGTAGGCAAGTAACACCAGAATACAAAAATCTGCTTTATATATATGAAAAATAAAGTGTATTTGCATACCTCATATAGAAAATATATTATTTTAATATACACTGTAATTTTTATGTATATATATACACACACAAATGCACACAGTATACTTTGCTTGTTAAAACTGCCAAAAAGTCAATTCTAAAATTCAAAATTTTTTATATTTGCGCCAAGTTGTGCCATTGGGAAAAATTTTGTTACTGAAAGGGTTATTAAGCATTGGAACAGACTGCCCAAGGAAGTGTCTGAGTCACCATCCCTGGAGGTATTTAAAAGCCATGTAGGCGCTTAGGGACATGGTTTAGTGGTGGACTTGGCAGTGTAAGGTTTACAATTGGACTTGATGATCTTAAAGGTCATTTCCAACCAAAATGATTCTGTGATTCTATATAATAGTAAATGAATAGGAAGAGCACAGAATCTTTGAGGGTATGATTTAATATTAGGACAAAATGGTACTTATGCTAGGCCAGGCAGTCACTAACTTACAGTGAAGGGGTTTTTTTTTTCATGTTTACTGTCAGCTATGAGTTTTTCATGCTACTTGGGTGAGTCATAGCAATATGAGTAACACATCAACATGTCTTGGAAACAGTAGCTCAAAACAACAAAACCACAGGTCAACAGCATACACAAGTTGAGTTCACACTGAGATCATTCAAATTTATATTTAAAGAATAGTCACAGCAATTACTAGATAAAAATATGGTATCATTCTATGCAAAATGTAATTATTATACTGCAATTTTGGAAATACAGTTTGAACCACCACTGGTAGTATTTATGAGGAGACTAGTTAATATACAGTAGTCTTAAAAGCAGTCCTTACTGAAGCTGTGGACTCTGGATCTAGGTCTGTCAGCTCTCTAGGTTTGTTGCACAGCTAAATGCCCCTATGCAGATATTCTGTTCCTTTCTGCTACATACTTCATCATGAGATTTCCAGTTTTGTGCATAGTGGTTTAGCTACTTGGCTGAATGCTACAGTCAGCCAGTATAGCATCCAGATTCTAAGATTCTTGGGTTTTCCAAAGGACAGCCAATACTTTAAAATGACCGAGTATGAATCAGACAGCCAGGGTACACAAAAGCTTCAACTCAATCCATATCCTAGTGAAATTTAGCAGCATGATATATAAAGCAGAATAGCAGAGTTTAATTAAATAATGACAGAATTAGTTTCGAGCAGATTGAAAATATAATTTCCCACATCACTGACACTATTCAATTGCTAAGTTTAAGCTAAGATGAACTGAGTTTCATTTTGTCCTTAAATAAGCACCTTTGTTTTTGAACAAAAAATAGAAATGCCTTTAACATCTGTGGATCATTTTTTCTATTCATTATTTAAACATGTTTTTAGGTTTAAAAAGGTATAAAGAATCTCTCAGAAGCTAACACTGAGATAAAACTTCTGTAATAAATGATTCTAAATGAATAGTTCAAATCCAAAAGATATTTCCCACTAGGTAAATGTAATTGTACAGTTCCTTCTGGTTTTCAGTAATTTATCACTTCATGCTTCTCAAGGGGGTGGGGAAAACCCCAAGAAGTAACCACATTGTTTTGGTATTAATCAGCAGAAGCTGGGAAACTTCAAGGTGCTTGCCTTATGTAGCTGGCCATATAAATGAAAGATGGACAATCCTACTCAGTTTACTGAAGCCAAAGGCACATACTGAGCTTGTGACCTACTGTGATGACTCAAAATGTCACCAATCATTTATTAGAGGTCAAATCCTCAGTCCTCAGGTCAAAATTCAGATTAGTTTAAATCTGATACAGGTTGTTTGAAAGGAACAAGATTATTTTTGCCTAATACAGATTAGGCAGCACTTCATAAACATTTTTGTCCATAAAAATGCAGCTTCACCGATTAGGTGTTAAGCAGCAGATGAGGAGAAAAATTTCTCAGTCTGCCACTGCTGCAATTCAAACCAAAACACACCTTTCCTTAGCCGGAGTATCACTGGACTGGAAATGTTAATTTCTTGGAGCAGAAAACTTAGATACCTGCTAACAGTGCCTGTTGAGCAAGAACAGTCATGTTCTACAGTCAAAGAGCCAAGAACAGGAACATAAAGATTTTTACTAAGAAGGACTAGCTAAAATTTAATGAATGAAAGGCAATCTTCTGTAAAATTCTATGTTTACAGCGTACTTTGCACAGTAAGTATGGGTGCTGTGAATGTCTTAGTTTACACTCCTCTTGAAAGGAAAGAAAAATGAAAAGGGTGTTACATCTCATATGCAAGCAAGCTTCATACAAAACGGTATCATTCTTTCAGATAAAGTAACAACAACTGTTGACTGCTGACCACCATCATTTTAATCAATTTTATTTGAAATATTTAACTTCTGCATAAACTCCTGAAGTCTACTTCAGTACCAGTTCAGTAATTTTTAAGGGTGATTATTTTCCTTCTCTTTAAATAAGGAGGGTGGGAGGGAAACAAACCCCACCTTAAAAATCTAGGCCCCTTTCAAAGAAATCTGAACCTAACATACATCAGTTATCTTGGAATCAATACAGAATGTATTGTCTACCTTGATGTCTGTCAGGAAAGTCCTTATTAATGTATATTACTTGTTTCCACATGAATACAAACATTTTGCTTCCCCTGACCAAAAAAAGTAGAACAGTATTTCTTCCAAATGTGAGTGTTGTCCAGTCTTTGAAGGAAAAATTTGGGGCAGTGGGGAGCAACTGCTTAGACTACTGCTGACATTTTCTTTTAAGTACAATATTCCCAGCAAGAGAGTTAATTTTATAGATTTTCTGTGTTATTTTATCAGTAATATGGTATTAAAAAATGTTAAAGCTCTTTTCCCTCTCCATGTATCCTACATAACTAGCAGCATTTCAGAATATACAGAAAATATACAGACCAGAAAATACAACAATTTACAGATAAATCAAGTTTATCTTCAATGTAATTCCAGGACAGGATACAAATATCCTCTGCTCTTAGCACACCTGTCTTCCCCACACTTCTTTCTCACAAAGGAGAAACTTTATTAATTTATGGTAGAAGACTGGAGTGCAAAAAGGAAATAAAACCATCTCCCTCAAGCTCCAGGCTTTCATTTTTAACCACTGGAATGAAAAACACTGAGTTGTTCCAACCACGAGGCAGTCAATACAATACAAATTGCAACTGTTAACCTGTTTTAATAACTGTGTTTACAATTCAAACAAAATAGGAAGAGTTTTCAAAATCAAATGTACAAGCAGATGTTCTTATTTTCAGCTCCTGGAATAAGTGTTGAATACTAAATAGAGTAAGATGATTCCCTTATACTGCATCACTTTGATTCAGGATCAAAACCAGGTTATGAACTACAGTCTCTGTCTTCAAAAGTCATATTTAATTTTAGCAAGTTGCTTTTCACAAATTCATCATTTCTTGTCAGTTTTAAGTCCAATTTATGAAAACCTTCCTTGTTTTTTTCTAAGTATTTTACAATTTCAACATCATGTAAGTATAAAGAACAAATTTTTCAAATATTCAATTACGGAACTATTCCATTTTTCAAAACTATCCTTTAAAAAGAATTTTTGGATCATCCTTTAATTACAGTATGCATATTTACTAATTTACCACATCTATAGGTGCTTAACATCTGATTTTCTGTAGTAAAATTAACACTGTTTTAAGTGCCATAGTTTCAAATACTGACTTTTCACATCTGCGAAACTTATCCAGCTGTTTAATTAAGGCAATTAGAGAATTTGGAAGCACTCACATTTAAAAGTTTCCAGATTAGTACAAAAAGGAAGCACAGCTGTGCAACAGCCTTTTCTAGCAGAATAAAGGGCTTTCTTGCAACACAGTTTGGAATCTCAGTATAAACAGCAGCATTTTGTCAATGGTGGATGTCTGACAGATTGACAGACACAATAAGGCAATAACCCAAAGAAAGTATTTCAGTGTAAGTTCAGTTCCTCAGTGAATGCTACGTACCTACACGTAGGCTGAACCAACTCGGAACACGGAACATTTACAGATTTGTTATTAATGCACGAGAAGATAAATTTACTTGCTATTGTGATTTTCTTCTTAGTACTCACCCTGCTGAGATCTGAACCTCATACACTACCACTGAAACATTCTTCAATCTTACAAGAAGTGCTTTCATTTGAAGATTATCATGACTGTTTGTCCTTCTCATATCAACTGGTTCCCCAAACCTGCCCTTGAGCATTCATACTCCCCCATACTTTCTCATTTTACATACAGTGTCTGGCATTTCACATTTTTGATTAAATTCTGAGGAAGAGAAACCAAACTATTTGTGCAACTTAACCTATTAATTGGGAGATATTTCAGGCTTTTAAGCACTAAAATACTACAAAAATTCAGCCAGTGGGACATGTAGACAAACTTCAGCATAACCCCATGTTCACATATTTGCTTGTCCTTATTTGCTCCTTCCCCTTCCCATAGTATGTAGGTTTCAAGTACTGTTCTAGGATATTAAGCTGTTTCATGAATCTCCCAGCCAATGTCTGATAGAGTACATACAAAATATTTTGCCTGTATGGTCATTTGTTCTATGACATCATTTGAGCTCTTACCTTAGTAAAATTATTCAAGTGACCCAGTTTTCTCATATTTGAAACTCCTTGTAATTTAGCCACATTTTGGAGAATCTCTCTCATATTATCACAGGGTTCTGAAAAAGAAAACAGGTTATTAATAGATACAGTTGAAAAAAAGATCACAAATCTAAACATACATTCAGCATACAGTTTCCTAAATCTAACAGGTACTCTGCTGGTGTTAATTAAGAATCCATATCATTTTGCCTCAAGAAGCACCAATTTCTTTTATGCTTGGAACCAAAACCAGGCACAACCAAGTGCTTTAGAATGAATGCTAGAGCTCACAGAGGAGAGAGATTCCTATTTAAAAGTAGATTTTAATCGGTATGTTAGATTTACAATTGACAAAGAAATCCATTTAGTGTCTGCAACTCCAATCCCAACATCTCGTAATCAAACAGCTTTATCCTTTAACCTCCTTGTAATGTGAAGGCAAGAAGTAAACTTAAAGACAGAAGTAAAAAGATAGCACGTTAATGCTACACTACATGACTTGTTTTTTCCCTCCAGAAAAGTGGTTGAAAAATCCAAAATGGATTTTGGCAAGATAGGACTTTTTTCTGCTCTCCATATTAATCTCTGCCCACAATGACCCTGAACTTACTGGAGTGCTAGGACTTTCCAGTGACATGGGAAGTAAACTACAAGGTAAACAGGGAGACTAGGAACACCTTTTCCTTTCTTCCACCATCCCCCCCAAAAAAACCCAAAAAACAAAACAAACAACAAAAAGCCACAAATCAGGATTCAGACACAAACTGATGGCCTCGCATTCTGCTGGGAAATGAAAAATGACTACCAAACATGGTGAGGAGAGACAATGTTGCCCCACTTTTGGGAATAAGGCTGGAGGTTGAGGCAGAGTGGGACAAGCATCACAGAGCAGGCTGGGCACAGAGAGCTGCACACAGAGCTACTGTAACAGAAACTGCAGTAAGCTCTGTACGTGTGGCAGGAGTTTCCAAAGGGAGATGCTTGACTGCAGGATTTTGTGCAATCTAGGATTAGACTCCGTGTGACAGGCACTACAACACTACCAAGAGCACTGTAGTTTGAAATAAATGAAATACCAAGGCTACGCTGGAAATGTGGAAGTATTACATTAGCAGAAAATAAAAAATTGCATTATGTAAAATTAAGTCTTTAGAAAAAGCCTGAAGAGGCCAGACATCTGCAAAGCAGCAAAGAGAAGGGGTTTGTGTGTGGTGCCCCACACTAACCAGTAAAAGAAACTTGCTTCCTTGCACATATGAACAGCCACAGCTGGAAAGAATAGTCTTTTACTTCCCTGTTCATCCTGAAAGGATATCTGCATTTTTCATTTTTGTTAAATCAGGTGTGTCAGAGATGTAAAGAAAGCACCTTCCTCACCACATCTCTCCAATTCAAACTGAGTTTTTTTTATCAACTTCTGTAGTTAGAAGCTTAAAAACCCACAAATTTGAAAAGGCAGACATAACTAGCAACCTCACTTCCAGAATTATTTGGAAAGGCAAGACCTTGTACTTGCACTACCATGAGAAATACAAGACAGTATTTAAAGATTAAGACACCTTCGGGTAGGCACCTGAATTAAGTCGTGTAAACCTGTAAACCCTCTGTAGTCAATGAAGATCTCATCTATCAGCCAGTGAAGACACAAACTAGCTGCAAGACGTCTAACTCAAGGGTAAAGTGCATCAATTGTATTGACTATGCTCCTTATAATGCGACTTTAGCATGGATACAGACATGCTACTGCCACACCACATAATTGTGATTTTTTGCAAAGGATTAGTGAGATATTGGGAACACAAGGCAGTCTCCTAAATGTGGGCATCAGTCACCACCAGCTTAGTGTGAAATACCCTTTTCCACAAACCTACGTCACACCAATAAGCAAAGTCAACTGTTGGATACACAGACTCAAGTACAGACAAAGCGACCTTGCATTGCAGAACTGCACGCACAGTGAAACCAAATATCCAGTAACACTGAATTAATCTTGCAACATGTGCATGCATCCCTTTGAAACATCCCCCCCAATCTAGCCAAAAAAAAATAATTAACAATCTTTGATACAATCACATAGAGACCGTGAAAATCTTACTAGACCCATCCCAAGCTCAGGATTCCTCTGCGTAGTTTACTTTTCCAGAGCTCAACTTAGTTTGAGAGGTTTGCAGTACCAAAACCCATAGATACAAGAGAACAAGAGAAATACTGAAGACAAGCAGGTTGGGATAGTTATGGCACTACAAATAGTTTACAACATCACCCCTAATGTCAAGGGGACCCAATAGGAGAGGAAAATAACTTCCTTATAACTTGGTTTCTCTGAAAATACAGTTTGGCTGGTATTTCTATGCTTTGGCCTGCCTTGGGTAATGGGTGGGAATTTCGCTGGCTCACATCACTTTTGGACCTGTAACATATCCCCACTGTGCCACAAGAAATATCCCAAGTGAGCAGTCTCACTGGTCTCCAGAATGTTCTACTTTAAATCCTAGAGAACAAGCAGCAACAATAACTTTCCAAAATGAAAGGAAATATGCTTGTAAGTTTTAATTTTGAAAGTGCTACATACTCAAGGTAAACCTCTACTGAAACTAAGTTCATAATATGAACAGACTAGTCCTGGAAACCTCTTTTACACCATTGGCAATGAACATTTCTATTCTGCTACCTGACAGTGGGCTACGCAGAAAGACAGCCAGTGTGGATGTGAAGAGACAAGGACATGATGATGCTACCACTTCCCACATTTACAATTCCGAAGCAATAGCAGACCTTTGTAACAAGGCAGCCTAATTAAAATGTGCACTAAAATAATTTTACTATACAGAGAGACAGAAAAGTTTGAGGAAAACCATTTTTGTAGTGCTTAGCAGAGCAGACAGGTATTTCTCAGAAGCTTCATTAGCAGGTAAGCAATTTGAAGCAGAGTGGGGACTGCACTATCAGAACTACAATGCTGTGAGAAAACTGAGAATCTGACAGACATTTCCACTATCAAACTGATAATATGAATACAGCAAGTTAGCTAGCTCACACTTCAGTTGTATCAACAACACTACTGCTTTGGAAAAAAAAAAGACAGTAAAGAAATAAACACCCTCTAGAAGCATACTACCTCAGAAAGAACTAAGAATACTGAAGCCTTTTCAGTCAAGTCTTGTCAGATCAAGTCTTGTTTTAAACTTCAAAAGAATCTTATTACAAAAAATCTCTTACAAAAAAGTTAACAAAGGAATTGTGACACTTCAAGGAAAGACAGGCTGTGCTGTTTTTCCTCTTCTGGAAATGCACCATATATTACAAAGAAGTAGAAAATTCACTTAGTTACTCAAGCATGACTCATTTTTATTAAAAACAAAGCCAATAGGTAAGGTAGGCAGGCAGGCCTAACAGAACTTTGACATGTGGCAGATGTAAAATAATTTAAACATAATAATGTGACTTAACAAATGAAGATCTAGTCTCTTGCCAGTCCGTCCCTTACACTAAAATGAACTTGAGAATAGGGTAAATACATTCTGGATTCCACCAAATAAGCCATGTGGCATTCCTGTAATCAAAGGTCAGGTTCAGCACTGCATATCTTCCTGTCACAAAATCTCATGCAACAGTGCTGAAGAACATGGATTAATGCAGAAATAGAAAAAACATGGCACAAAATCAGAGGCTGATCTCCCTTACGGTCTTAACATTTCACTGTCGAGTTTAACAGCTCATGCTGGTGTTGACAAGGACTTTTGTTTTTTGTTTTTCTTAAGGACTCCAGTTCAGACCACTGCTGCAGAGATTTCTTAGCTCTGCTTAACCCTTACTCTCTAGCTCTCCAGAAGTTCTTGCTCTTCTGTCTGGAAAAAGAGAAGTTACTTGTCATAATTTTAAGACCACTCAAAAGTCTCTTTTCCTGACTTACCTCGTTTAATACTGAGATGCTGACTCATCTTGAGTGGCCCATAGCAACAACCAAGTATCTTCACATCCTATCCAACGGTGTTGAGGGCGGAGTTGTGTAAAATGACTGAGCTGATCTTAAACCCTTCTTCTGCCAAAAGATACATAAACCCTTTCTTTCCTTACTTTCCTTCCCTCCCCTTTACCCTGTCCCACTATAAGATACACCCTATCCTTTACACTATTTTGGCACCCATCAACTTCACATTAAAATGATTCTGCTCACTCAGCAGAATACTTTTCATTCTTTTGGCAATGTTAGTTTTCTGTTGGGTTACCAAGTCAAACAGAATACTGAAGTCTTTCAAAAATCCATGCAGAACTGGCAGTGTCACTGAGCCATTCACAAGAATAGTGGTGGGAGAAGGATGTACTCTTTCCAGAAGCAAGACATTAGAAAAAGGCGAGAGTATCATTTTTTTTTTACCTGCACTTTTACACTTGCCAAATTATTCTGATTAAGATACGCAAACCACTTTGTCTCAAATCTCACCTAAATTTAACTTGTTGATACATAGAAAAATTTCAAGCCAGCAGACTTACATTCTGCAACAACAGCTTAGCTCACTGATCATTAGCATCTTATTTTCTATGTATATTTTCTTTATTGGGACAGCAAGCACTTTGAAGCAGCACATATCTTTGTTATGTGTACTTCTGTTATACCAAACACAGTTTCTCATCCACAACTGTTTGCACTGAATAACACCCAGCACATAATAGTGATCTTTAGCACAGGATGAAACTGGTATATTTAAAGCCCCACCCTCAAGAAATCTGTGATTCTCTATGCCTTAATTAATAGATGCGTATATATTAAAATCTTCACAGTTGTGTTGTTGTCTGTTTTTAAACTCTCATGACCTTTTAGGGCTTGACTCATTTTTTCACCCCTTCAGGACTGTGACATTGTTTCTCCCCAGTGAGAATCATGATGCATTCTGACAGATCCCATTCTCCAAAGAGAAAGAACACCACAGAGCTCCAGCTACACAAAACAGCTAGTGCTCCATCTAATGCGGGGATGAAAGAGGACCAGCAATAGCTATACTAGCACAAGTGACGACTCCTTTCCTCTGACAGATTCAGCAGAATTGTTTGACCACATTCAGCAGGCTAGCACCACACCAGTTCACTATTCTGTTACGCATATGTGAATAAAAAGCAAACAAAAAGAACAGTAGGTTTTAGCACACAAATATTTCAGTAACTCTGAAGTCAGGCATAATGAGTTAAAGTGAGGAGTATATATTTATATAGATCACTTGCTAGATACTAGGACAGTAACCAATGTACATACAAGTAAGTAAACTCTCAAGTGAGAGACTGCATTAGCAGCTGCAGTCACACCTATTAAGAGTCATAGTGTCAAAAAGTGAAATAAGAAACTAAATATCCCTAAAGATTTCTCTTAAAGAAGGAAGTTGTATTTCACTACAGTTAAGCATTTAGTAATTGACTAAAAACACAAGAGATATCTTCCTTTTAATGAAGGAAAAAAATCACAATATAAATGGATGATCCTGGTGAACTTACTATACACCTCTACACTTACTGGAGATTTAAAATTCTAACTGCTATGAAACGGTATATTGCAAAGCTGCTTAGTGGCTTGTTAAACTATATGCTGCCAACACGAAAGAATTTCAGTGAAACACCAACTAGAAACAATAATGAACTGTTCTCCATTTTCACTGAAATAGCCATAAGTTAGCGGCTACTAAAAACAATGAAACATTAAAAATCAGTTACTTAAGTATGTCTGTGTAAGCCTAGATGACAGATAATCAGTTTGCTAAACACTTTTTATCAACCCCTTTAATAATCACATTAAACACCAATGAGAAGACATATTTTGCCACTATCTACTTGGGGAAAAAAATACAACACAAGCAAGACAATTATGTAAGCTCCCTTAACATGAAGTATTCTTAATTTACACCTAATTCAAAATGTGGAAACTGCACAAAACAAAACCAAACAGGTTCTGAGAGCAATAGAAGAAAAGAAAGCTACATAAAATACCCCTGCAACCTGTATGGTACAGAGGTCAGTCCAGATTAAAAAAAAATAGTGCACGAACAGCTTACATTCAGCCTATGATTTTCAAAAACACGGTAATATATGTTTAGACTGAAGATATGTCTCAACTTATAAGCTTAAAATCTAGAAATAATTGTATTATCAAGCTGAGGTAGCTACTACTGCGTTGAAAACTGTACTGAATACTAACCCAGATAAACATCCTCTATCATCACTGTTATATTCTATTACCACACTTGAATCAGTAAGCTGCAAAACACTTCACATTGGTATAGCCAGGTTTAAGTTTTGCCAAGTAATTCTCACAAATTTTAGATTTAAAAACCACAATCTATAACAAACCTTAACAATTGAGTGTACCATCTTGAAAAGTACAGGTAGCCAAACCCAGTGATTTCTGCAGAATATACCTAAAGATTTACTTAGTTTGACTACTACAGCTTCCATAGGTGAACCATACATAAAGCACTTTATTTTGAATACAACAGAGAAGATCCAGTAACTCATGTTCATGAAAACAGAAAGAAAATAAAAGCCAAGAACTCAGATTATTTTCACTGCCCACTGCTGCTGAAGAAAACTATAAATGAGTGGCTCAGCAGTACGGAAAAAAAGTGCAACTCCTCTCTTTCATGGCAGCCAGCAAAGAAAGTAAAAGAACTGTTCTTCCTACAATAACCAGGTAGAAATTAACCTTCCCATTCACAAAAATATCTACTAACTAGGAATAAATGCAAAAGACAGCATATCCAAGGTAGGATCCAGAATCACTAGAACCTCAGATTAAATCCTGTATCAGGATTACATTTAGGAGTTTTATCCTTCATATTTAGCTCTGTACATCTAGAATTGCACATATGTCCTTCTGTAAGTAAACAGGAAAGTAAAGTTTCAATGCCTACTGTGGCAGATTTCTCTTTTGCAGATATGCATAAAATAAATTAAAAGATAGCTTTTAAAATATTCCTAAGTATGGATAAAGGTGGCAGGAAATAATACATTCTGGTGCTGTAGTCAGCTTGAAGCAGTGAGAACAGTTCAAAAATGAACCATTTTTCCAATTTCTGTCGTATAATAGTTCTAACCAAGACACTGAGATTATATGCGTAGAAAAGCCATCCTTACACCCTCATACTTGGAAGTATGTTAATTATCCTCAGTGTGTGATCTTGTATGCCAATTTCTAGACATCACTGCTTCACTGCTAGAACTTCTGAAAAACAGGTTTTATAGTTGAAATGTTAACAGCTTTTATACCATCTAAGGCTACAGTATTGCTACTTAAACAGAAGCACAGAACAAAGCTAAAGACTGGCCACATAAATTATTTTGGATTGCTAGAGACAAACTTAAAACACCTTTAAACTTTAAACACTGAAGAAGAAAACTAGAGGACCATTATAAAGGATAGCTATAATGCTGATTTGAAAATTAATTACATATAGCTTTTCATAAACAAACTTATTTAAATGCTTTACAGCAGTACACAAGCTACTGTCCTGCATAAATTTCCTCAAAGACCAATTATAAAAATAATATTAAAGTTAGTAAGGTACTAAGGCAGGTTTAAAAAACTACTGTTCCTTAAATAACGTGTCTATTCATAGAAAGCAAACATTTGATTTAGTCCTCCGTTGAAATTTACAGTTAGGTCCTCAGCTCTCAGAAGACATGATGCTAATGGCAAGAACCTTAGCAATCATTTTCAGTATATACAGTCTTTGTATATTACATACTTATTGCCCATACCATCCCTGCCATGAAAAGCATAACGCCATCTTTCCACAATATCACCCAACTATAACTACCGCACGCTATGATGACTAAAAACAGAGATTATACTTTCCTAACAAAACTACTCTTATTACCACTTCATAGTAAAACAGAAATGTAAATTATTACAGAATGCAGTTAAGTTCTAGAAGAACTTGCTCTAAAACTTTCAAATGTTAAGATGTGTAAAAGGAAAAGGAAAATAAAAAAGAACATAAATGGAGGCAGAAAATGCCAGAGGCTGGGGAACGCTCCATAGCAGCATGACTATGGATTTGTTTGTCCTGTTGTTCTGCACTCTCCTCTGCATCAACAGCTACTGTCAAAGACAGGACACAAGGCTGGCATGATCCAGTACAGCTGTTCTTACGCTGAAAACCCAATAAAAGGCTGGAGAAGTCGTCTTTCCCAGATACACAACACTGGTTATGTTGGTATACAAATAAAATTAACACTTTCCAGAACATCATCTATGATTTTGAATGGTGAATATGAGTTTATTGTAATGGTTTATAAAATTATCTTCAATTCCTCCAACTAATTTTGGTCTTTTCTGTCCTCAATTCTAGAAACAGAAAATTCAGGACAATCACAATTTTTAGTTGCTTTGACAAAAAACATACTGTGACTGTTTCACATCACACAACTACCGTTTGCTGATCTTATCAGGCAAATTGCTTTTCAAAAGTACTGAAAAGAACTCTCATCATGTACTTCTCTGAGTACTACTGAACTGACAAGCAAGCTGATAATATCACTAACACTAGAACAAATTTGTGAAAGGGAGAAGTATTATCATATCTAAGAATATTTTCCCAATTAACATTCTGAGTCTTCTCTGCATCATTTAATTTGTTCAAGAACCCAAAAACATAAATGCTGTCCAGCTAAATGGCTCTTACTGACAAATTCCTAGCTGCCAGGAGGTAACCGTTGTCCTCAGAAATACCCTATTACATAGGACATCATGTGAGAAGATGCCTATCAACATCAGCAGATGTAGGATGACCTGGTTTGCCAACGAAGACATGAAATTTGGCAAGACATGAGAAGAGCAAAGCAGTAACATCCTCAAATTCCAACATTAATAAAGGTACACCACTAGAAACTACAAGTAATGCACGAACAGTGGTAACTGCAGCAGGAACCTTTAAACTGTGGCAAATGTGCAATGTCATAACTACTGCCCTTCAAGTGTGACAATCAGATTTCAGAATGGGGCACAGACTGATGATACTTGGGAAATCCAGTCTCCTGTACTAGGGCAGAACAGGTCTCATCCATCTGTAACTATGACTGTTCAAGCCTTTTACTCTTTCTCCTGGAAAGGTCAGTTTCAGAGAACTGGCAGGAAATGTCACATTTATAAATTTAGCAACAAGATCTAAGTACAATTCTTTAAACACAGAAGACACATAATTCGTTGGTCAATTTCAACTTAGAAAAAAATCTGTCCCGTTGAAGTAACAGGCTAACCTAAAAAATGAGCTGGAAACATCACATTTATGGAAGCAGCAAATTTTTTTTCCATTTCTTTTTTTGTATTTCATGAAAAAAAACCAAAAAAACAGTAAGTATACTCTTGAGAATTGCATATGATTTGCATAAAGAAGGAGATGAACACATTTTAAATTCTGTAGATATGAAGTTGTACAGCTGAATTCTGACTTCTCTGATGTTCAGAAGGTAACGGAGAAAGATTACTTGCAGATTTAACCAGTTTGGGTTTTTTAAATAGTAATTTTCAGGCAACAGCTGTTCTCGATAGTCCTCTATTTTTATGAAGTAATAATTTTTGATTATATATGTGTTTTTATTCATACTCTGTGTACACGTCAAGCAGGAAACCAATTTGTTATGCAGCTGAAAAAAATCAAAATCCCTGTATCATTCACTGTAAATATTTACATGAAGAGATTAATGAAATAGTTATTTTTATAATTATTATATGTTTATCCATAAATCAAGGCCATATCGTTTTGCTTTAAATACCTTATCTCTGTGCACAGGAATCTCCTGCTAATAATTCTGTAGTGTTATATCAACAGCTCATTTCGCAACAAATAAAATCTATGCAATGGAGTATAGAGATGTATTACTTTCATTTTAACCAAACAAGTGTTAACTGACAGTAGCCATTTCAAATATGGGTCAGTAACTGTCCTAACTTATCTTTACCATTTTCCCATCCTTTTGGTTTTAGACTCACAATATTACTCACAGTATCACCGATAAACAGCATGAAACTTTGGTAACTACCCATTTCGCCAACTGAAAGGGAACTCAGAATCTTCGTGCTTTTCATTTTACATCTCAGACAATTAAGCGTATTTCACTTCTACAAACTAGATAAATAAAATAATTTAAAAGTAGCTTTCTGAAATGTTCCAGGAGCAGCTACCTGAAAAAATGGTCAGATGTAGCAAAAACTGCAGCAGTAGGTAGCACTTGAACTAAAATAAGCTTCAAGAAGCCTAGACAGTGAAGAATAAAACCAGTAAACTTAGAAATAGAATCTCCCCTTTTAGGAACACTTCCATTAAGGCTCTGTCACTGGGATTAATTTATTTTTCAAAGGATATTGCTGCTTAGGTAGAATTTGGGAGACTTCCTTATAATATTTAGTTACCCAGACCTATTCAGGCCACTGTTGAGATGCAGCTTTCAACACTGATGAACAGAAGCATAAAAATATGAGTACTTCAGAGCTTTCAGGTATGTGCTAACAGTAAGACAGTCAACTGTAAGTAGGGGTTTTTGTCCTTCAGGATTGTTTGTTTTTTAATTCGGTTTTGTGTTGACTTTTTACTCCATTTTCTTACTTCCTCACACATCTTTACCAGCATTCCTCCTCTTCACCAGATGCAGGAATTTGGTGAACACACTCTTTACTAATCATGCTCTGAAGTTCCGCTAACTCCTACTTTTATTTTTTTCCTGAAGTATTCTACTCAAATTTTTTATCACCACAACAGATGGTTGGCAAATGGGAAAAAAAAAATCATTTCCACAGCATACAGGAATATACTAATAACACAGATTTTTAAACTATAATAAAGCAAAATACATTTTATTGTGAAAGTTACAAGTGCTCCAGCTAACACAACTGTCAAATATCAGTCAGCACTTGGTTAGCACTGTTATGGCACCTTCCTTTCTGTATCAAAACCGACCACAAGAGTGCTGCTCATTGTGCAAAATCAGCTGCACTACGGTATAAGCATCTGTCTACTTTTATGCAACTAAAAACACTTCCAACGAAAAGCAAACCAACCTCTTATTTTATCTAATCCGTTGTTTAGTTATCAAAGCCTCAGGTCATGTGCTTAATGTCTTAGTTGTAAGCAGCTAGCTAGCTTTAAGATAAAGATCTTGTGTCATTTATTATTTTTTTAAAAAAGTCTCAAACAGGAGTCTCAATTAATAAGAAAGATAAAAAGCTTATCTGATTTTTCAGTACAATTCCCCAAACTGGTCAGCCATCATTTCAAGATCAATTCTCAAACCATCCTGAAATCCTCTTGAACGTTGTTGTTTTCTGCAGTGTTTGGGTTTCTATGGATATAAACAGTTGGAAAACCACAGTTTTTCATTCTTTTTCACTTTACAGACAAAATCTGTACCTGATGTTGAGCATCTCTTCTATGTTATTAGGGGAAAACTTCTGAGACTGCTAGTTAATTGCTAGTATGCATGAAGATCATGAGATTGAGCTGAAAAGTAATGTATTTCTTTCTGGGAAGGCTACAGTTGACATAGCTTCCTTATTTACTGTAATTATGATGAGGGGTTTGCTTCTTTACACAGCACCTACACTGGATAGACTCTGACAAAAAAGAATCCTGAAACTAAGTGTTGTATTAATCTCAAAAGGGGTGGGAGGGTGGAGTGGAAGGAAGGAGAAAAACCTGAAGACCATTTATGACAAAGACTAAAACATTCCTATCAAGGAGGTGGTAGAAACTAGAGATTTGGGTACTTAAACAGTTTCTAAGATTCAGATGATGGGAGCAGGGAGAAGCAGAATACTGTAATGTTGTGGAAACACAGCATTGCTCAAACACCTAAGAAGCTATTTATACCGATCCAGATCGCAGAACAATCTCTGATGTCAAATATAAATAGAAACCACAAAATATTACAACACACTTTATTCACTGCCCTGCAGAAGTAACGTGCTGGCATTTGTTGACTGATCTGAACCACAGCAGCAAAAACAAAGAACCTATCCACAAAAATTATTTTAGAGATGCTGGACACAAAAACTTTAAAGACAGACGTGAACACAGATCTTAAAAGACATTGCAGTGTCTAGCTCCTACAGATGTCTTAACACTAGGTAAGCAAGTCATAAAGTTCTAAAGTTGCCCTTTGTTAAGATCTTTCCTGCACTAAAAATTTTATTCGTGCTTTCAAGAAATCAAAAGTGAAAATACTGCAAGCACACACCATTTTAGTAGTTCTAAGAAGTCTTAAGATTGCAAAAGCAGTAATACCTTAGTAAGCAAAGCCAATGGTACACAAGTTTTACTCATCCAACCAGGCTAGTGCACTATACAATTCCAAAATGACAGTCAACTAAGGCACAAGGGCATACAGGAAAGCTAAATGTATACCTTAAATTTAGAGTGCATATACTCAGCACCTTTAACTCTTTTACTTTTAAAACCTACCAAAAGGTTACACATTGCTCAAAAAGTCAGCAGGCCACCATCATTGACCACTTCCCTTTTGGTTTCCCTATATAAAAAAACGCCAACCAATATACAAGAATAACATAGTAGAAAATTTCTCAGACAGCAAGACCTCTCCACCTGATTTTCAGGTTGCCCCTTTGTATCTCAGAAGGCCTGAAAAAAATATTACTAATTATCTTCTTGCTCCTATAACAGCTTCTGTTACAGATTCACAAACAAGGGAGCAAAAAACCAGCTACTGCTCTGTGCGATCTGCTCTAACACAAGCATCCTGCTATAGCTACCCATCACAACAATGGATGGCACGCTGCAAAGTGAGGGTGAAAGGTGCCCACACAGTTTTCTTTTTATTTTGGTAGTTTTAAAATAGTATTCTAGAATGCAGTGGAGCCCCACTTCTTTGTATCTTCAAGCCAGACTATGTATTGCAAGAGTACTCAAAGAAGAACTTAAAGACTTCCCCTAACAGTCTTTCCACTAGCGCGGAAGAACTACCTCTGAGCCACCATAAAAGTATACACCAGTCACCCTCTCTGCACTGGTCCCCTGCTGCCTTGCTGCAACCACTCCAAAAGGGTTTTTTTTTCCTCCCCCACTACTTGAGCTCTCAGTATCAGACAGGTGTGGAGCATCCCTCCCTGCTTTCTTCCATACTGATGAAGGAAGCTGGAAATGGTGTGGTCATCAAATCTCAAGCTGAATTAGGAAACAAAATTCATCCAGCCTCCTTTGACTATCCCACAAATAACCCTTAAAAATGCCCGACATTTCTCTGGGCTGTAAACTGCAAATAGCATCCTAAGATGTTTGCCCTCCATGTAATGCATTATGATTTGCCATGTGGGCACATGGAATCAAACACAACATGGTTTAAAGTGATACAGGTCATATCTCATGGAGTTAAATGAAACTTCTGGGGGTTTTTTTTGCCTACACAATAGAAAGAAATGAGGGACAATGGAGGCAAAAAAGGAAAAGGGTATTTTTTTTTAAATAACACTAGCCAGTTTTGTGAAACTCACTCTCAGGGAGAAAAAAGCACCAGTTTTCTCAGCTACTTTATTCGTATGTGTCTTGTGTTGTAGCTCGAAGACTCCAACATTTAGAAAATAGAGAACTGGAAGCTGTTAAATCTAAGTACTATCTCATAATGCATGTTTATGAATAATAAATTAAAGTACTGATGTTTGAGATAGGTACATTTCAGTTAATTAAAGAGTATAATATCAGAAAGTGAAGACTGTTACCTTGAAAAAGAGGAAATGAGAACACAGAGACACGAACGGCACTCGAACATCACTAGTTGGCACCCCTGTATCTCTCTAAAGCTTCAATAAGTTAACAAGCTCCAAAAAGTTCCTAATAGCCATTGCAGGCTCAGAACTACAAGAATCCAAGAAAACGGGCATCCTTTGCAAGAAGGACATTTAAAGGAGCCTGACTACAGTAAGGCACTATGAGATATGGCTCTCAACTAAACAAGTTCTAAACTCCTTAAGCCTTCACAACCCAAAGCTAACAGCTGAAACTCCAACAAAGCAAGAGGTGTTGTTCACCTAAGGGGATAAGGCAATTCAGTTACAGAGAGGAGCAAAGAACTTAGCAGCAAAGGAAGCATGGATTACACAAGCTTTTTACAGCGCCCAGAGCCCTGGGAGGTATATAAGCTTCTGAAATTCAGCTTGAAATACCCGAGATGAATTATGTTAAAAACATGTAATACTTGCATCATGGTCAAATACACAGCCATGACTGAACTTAATGCAAGAAATTCTACCAAGTGCGCTAACCTGGCTGACAACTCCAAATGTCCTTTCTGGCCTTAAGAAGTTATGAGCTTGACTTCAGTAGTCTAATTAAACCAATCTGCCTCATCCCACTGCTAATTCCTTCCAGATGACTGCAATGAGAGTTGCACTAGTGGTGAGTCTGTCCTCCTTTTACTTTTCTGTTCTATTCTGAGCAGGTAATATAACACAAGGCCAAAACCCTACATACTTTGAATCCCAATTACTAATTGCAATTTTGTAATCAATAGAAGACATGACATATGACCTTAAGTAGGCAAAGGCAGTGAGTTTAACCTGCATCTGCACAGTTCTTTCTTACTATACCAATATTATGCTCAACAATATTTATGCTGGGGACAGTTTTTCCAGAGTTCATTATTCTTTCAGCAAACTGATTTTCTTCTCCAAAGAAGATTTATCAGAATCATCGTAAAAGATGGGGTACAAGTGGCCCAGAAGGGTGTTGGTTTGGGTTTTTTTTAAAAAAAAAACAAACACCACACAAATCAAAAAACAAAAACAACCCAAACACACCCTAGGAACAGCAACCACAGACTTTTCATTACCATCTCTAACCAGGCTAATCTTGTATATAGAGAGTTCACACACACATACTCAAACACACAATGCACTGTCATATAAAACATCTTTCATAAATATCATTTGTAAAGAGGCAGAGCACTAAGAAGCTCCAAAGAGTAAAATCCTGCTACACCAGTCATGGTACAAATATGTAAGAGAAGAACATGGTGTGTTCTGGGAAAACGTGGGCAATCCTCAAACAACCCTCAAACTACGGCCGCAGAGAAAAGGACAAACAAAAAGCACACAGAAAAAGGCAGATCAGCTCTAAAAGCAGCAGAGCACTTCTCAAGCCTTGGTGCAGGAAGAAGTAGGACCCAAAGCAGCACAAACAGGGCTTGCACCCTCCCTGCATCTATTATTAGTTCTGAAATAGTTAATAACAGCACTGGTCTTCTGCACAGACAGAGCATTGTTAGTATATAGGCCACAGGTATGGGCCAGGGAAGGTCTGACCTGCATGCTAAGTCATGTTTGTCAAACCATCACTTATCAGAACCTGTTTAAAACAAGGCAATACCAATATAATTTCACATGTTTGTAATAGAGAGGCCACTGTAACTAGAAGCATATGGCTGAGGCACAGTTTATGGTGATTCTGTATGTTGCCCAAGTGAGGTATTTCACATTAATCAACATTAAGATCGGTTATCTGGGGAAACAAAAAACATTAGAATATTCTTTTAAGTTACTTAAGATGCGAGCCCTGTGGAAAACTTGCTCAACACCGTGAATCAAAACCATGTATTATTAGTAATGAAGCAGGGTATCAATGTAAAAACATTTAAACTAATTGCTTATATAACTATTGTAACAGCTGGAAAAACAAGCATTCATCATGTTCAGTGTAGAAATCAAGTCATCATCTAGCTTAGTTAATGTCTCGCTGAGGCTTTTTAACTTCTCACTTTTGTTTTCTCTTTAAAACCAAGTTAATACTTACCATGGATAGCTATACGATTACTGAACAGTCAGCTTAGTTTCAGACAAAAAACCACAACCTTCACTTTTTTGAGAAGAGGTTCACAACTAAATTTAAGCAGCTTCTTATCCAAGTGCAACCACCATAACAATATCTTGTTGTTTGGGTTTTTTTCGTTAAGCAGGGGGCTATATACAGCCACAGTCCAAAACTTTTTTTTTCATTGTATTAAAAATTTATTTTGCATCTTACCCAAGACCCTCTTTCACAACACTATACATGTGAAATAGTTACACTGCTACTACTACAGGCCTCATAGAATCAGTAGGTGGCTGAAAACACCTCATGGCAAAAACCAGTATCGTAATGATAGTCACCTATCAAATTCTGAGTAAAATATTTAAAACAGACCATACCCAAAAATTACCACTCCAGCATTTAAGTTGTGTGTATTGTTTTTTCACATCAAAACACTTCAGCATTCTACACAATATAAAAAAGTTACTAAACCCATTCATAGGAATTTTTAAATCTCAATTCTGTAAATTTCAGAAACAGATAACACTGCCTACAATAATAACTGTGTCATGTGTTAGAACTGTTAAGGCCTTTGTCCCACATTCTGTTGATGAAAGTTCACTTGTTTTAATTTTAAACACCGTGTCTCACTAAAGCAATCATGTCCATTTGGAGATAGGGTGGGAGGAGACGTAACAGTCTGTTTCTTTAAACTGAAAAAAAACCTCAGTGCTTTTCCCAGGAACTAAAATACACTTGTAAACATGACATGTACACAGAGTTAACTTTCAGCCTGTGGTAAAACTGCTTAAGAAAAAAATTCTGAACACAGATCACAATGTGGGGAAAAAAGAATATGTAGAATTGTTGATACAGCCTCTTACTAAGCTGAAAATTTTATTGATGCTGCTAATATTTGTACTTCCTTTACATTTCACAGTCCACTTTTATCTCATCGATTCTGTCATTTCCCTGCCCACTTCCTCATAAAATGGATCTATTCAGGACAGCAGCAGTCCTGGATCTCTTGAAGCAGAACATTTACACTACAAGCACCAACCTTATTCCCTTTCCCTGACCACGACCCACTGCCCCAGGGAAGACCATTGCTTCTAGTGGGACAGTTTGCCTTCTGTGTTTTATTCTGCTCTTTGGGACAGTTTGACCTTAGCCCTTAGCAAGGCCAGACTGACTACACATTTGGGTAGAGAACGAGCTCCTGTTTGTCTGAGATGAAGTTAGTTAGTGGGTAGTGGGTGCCAGTGTTGCTTCCTTCATATTATAACTCCCCCCACATGCGAGAGCAGAGGCAGACGCTTGGAGCAACTGAACGAGTAAATGGGAGATGACCGTCTCCTGGTGTTGCTCACAGCAAGGGGCTCACACCAAGCACCGTGGCCAGCCGGCCCAGGACAGGCAGGGGTATGCAAGGGTGGGAGGCAGGACCCGCCGCCACTGCCGCGGCGCTCCCCAGGGGCGCAGGGCGCGACCCGCCGAGCGCAGCCCCGGCCGGAGCGAGCCCCGGC
>VZRW01013813.1:63271-145796 GCA_013398125.1 Aegotheles bennettii
AGTTACCCGGGTCCTCCTTCTTGCCCTTCTTGTAGACTGGAGTGACATTTGCTTTCCTTCAGTCCTTAGGCACCTCTCCTGTTGCCCATGACTTACCAAAGATGATGGAGAGTGGCTTAGCAATGACCTCTGCCAGCTCCCTCAGCACCCTTGGGTGCATTCCATCCGGACCCATCGATTTATGGATGTCCAGATTACTCAACTGATCCCTGTCTGGCACATCCAGATACTTCAGGATTATAGACCGAGTTTGGAAAGGGAAAAAATTCAAGAAAGAGAGCAGCTTTCCTTTTCTTTCTTTATGACTTTTAAAAGATAATACAATAAATTACAGGTGAGGAACTCTTAAAATGCAGTCTTTATTAAACTGCCTAAGTATAGATTTCCCTGTTTAGAAGATTTTTTTCTTCTATTTTGCTTTCTGGATAGTAATTACTGACAAATAAATGCCACATTGTAGTTGTGCTGCTTTTGCAGCAATAATAAAGTTGATTTTTCACTCTGTCAGCTGCTCAGTGATAATTTTCAGACGTTATTTTTCAGCTACTGTTCTACTTTGGCAGAAGAAGATGTACCCACAATTCTTGCTGGAAGAAGAATACTTTTATTCAGAAGAAATCAAAACATGCATCTAGTGAGCAAAATCAGCAAAATAATGAAAAGATACACAGTAACAGTAATTTTTCCATGCATAGTACCTTAAAAATACATTTCAATAGCCTGCAACAATCACATTATCTTTGATCTTTGCAAACAATGCACAGATTTTTAGCTTAAAAGTATCTTATGATTACTCCTTCGGATGACAATGTATCATAAAACCGCTTCAGTCAGTATAATCAGCAAGGAAACACAGTACCTACAACACATCAAGGCTAAAAGTATGGAAAAGCTATTCAAAATATACAACTGGAAAATCTCACAAAGAATAAAATTCGATTCTTTTTTTGGGACAAAAGAGGTTTATGCTCTACTGAAGTCTTTTAATACAAGATAAGCTATATTCAAAAGGAAAGTTCCTTGGTCTTAATGCAATACATGAAGTTTTATTATCAGTTAAAACTAAATCAAGTCTGGGTATATATGTGTAAATTTAACACAAACTCTTTTTGAGATAATTAACTGTGTAAGCATGAAACTATGCTATTATTAGCTGACAAGTAGTTGTGTATTTCTAAATGTCTGTGGTCTCTTTCAGTTCTTTGGGATATCACTATTTGGATGCAAATGCATGCTTGAATCCCTCTGAAAAAATAAATCACCAGCAGCAACATAACCAAATATACAGTCACATTCATTGTACTTAATATACAGAGTCCTGTTTTAAATTTGGGTGCTGGTGCTGATGTTTACATATAAAATTGGTATTTGTATGCCTGGATGCAGATTGAATGGCAAACAGGAAACTCAAGTTTGCATATAGCTTTTCAGTGTATTATCAGTTATTTTAAATATAGTATAAAATAGCTTATAGGCTATTATATCTATAGTTAATTTCCACACATATCCCCACACCTCCTTAGAGATTTACTGTATTTTGAACCATCAATAAAAGGCACTTGTGTAAGATGAAATCTCAGCTCCACTGAAGGTAAGATCAAAACTCATTGACTGCAGCAGAGCCAAAATTTTTTTATGTTTATAAGCTAAACTTCTGAGCTTGCTACATTGCACTGGCTTGCACAGTGTGCCTTACTTTCCTTGAGAAATATAGGATACTTGATTATCAAGAGGAGCTGCTTGTACTGATACAGCCACATTGGTTGTTCCAGGTTTTTTATTATCTGGCACTAAAGTAAAAGCATCACACATTATCAATACATGTTCCATTTTCTACACATGCTCACCCTCTTTATTGGGAGTTCACTGTAAGTGTCTTTTGATTTTCAGTACGTTCTGATGTATAAGTACAAAATTATATTTATTATTATGATTCACCAGTTCATATTACTTTAATTTGCTACTTGCTAATTTTTTTTGCTACTTGAAAATAACAGCATCACCAGTGATCTTTAGAAAGAAATGGATAAGCATGGAAATGTTTAATTTCTATCCTCTCATCTAGCCAAGTCTAGTGTAAAATATAGTACTTAGAAGAAAAATATATCAAAATGGTGTGATAAAAATACATACGTAATTAATCTAGAAATTATTTTCAACCAGTTTATCATAAGTTTATGGGTCCGTTTTAATGCCTAACTTACAACAACAACAACATATCTTCAAACTAAACAGAAATTAAGTCTTAACCTAAATGTTCTGAATATAGTTTGAGTAACACTATACTATGAAGTAGACTCTTCTATGGTTTATATCTCAGGGTGCTGTCTGTAGCCCACATAACATTATAACTATTTTACTATTAATGTTAGTCAAAAAGCACTTAAAAAATGGTCCAATAAATTTTAGAAAATGGTATTCTATCATTAGTAAAATTTAGGAAAATGGACTCCAGCCATAATGGTACATGGCTGTACATGTCAGTGTAGCTAACACTATTGCAGTTGGAATGGCAGGTCAGCAATGTATTGTCTTCTCTGGTGCCCACTTTTGATTTCCTGTTCCACAACAGGATTTTATCACCAAAGGCAGCATTTCTTTTCAGGATACTGTCCTCCCCAGAGTAGCAGTCTCTGGTGTTTGACAGACCAGGGACAGAGTAAAAACTGTTCCCAGGGTTTGCTGTATCCTTCATAGACCTGAACTGGCCTCTTTGGCTATAACTAATTGAAGAACAGTTTTTCACAGACTGACACAAATGCGGAATGAAGTGGAAAATTATAACCTTAACTTTAGATTGTATTCTCTGAATTTTAATTGCTCAGATAAATAGCAATGCATGTGTCATACAAAGCAAGGGATGACAAAACCCTGAAATCTTAAAAAAGGTTAGAAGTACATTTAGAAGAGTGTAACCAATTAACTTAAAATCAACTCTAGTGACCTTCATTGCTTTCACAATTAGGAAGTCTGAAATAGGTTTTGATCTTCAGTGAAGCTCTTACTTGCATAGAATTCTGCATCAGTCGTTATCATAGATGAAGTCTGAAATGGAAATAAAATACAAAAAGGTTAGTATTGTGTAGTACTGTGAATCAAGGATAAAGTTATTTGTTGCAATTAAATATAGTTATTGTATTGTTTGAAATGTTCAACATACCATCACCAATATCATCATAAATCTCTCCATCGCTGTAAGTTAAAAAAAAATAAAAAAAAATTAAAAATCGAGACATCAGATATATATTACTATTTGCATGCAGATACAATATAGGGTAGCAGTACGGTGCAGACATGTTGTCAAGCGGTTCATTTCCTAATTAGGAAAGTGCAGCCTTTGTGGTAACGGAACAGTGTTGAGCAAGATGGTTAGGTCAAAGGATTTTCAGTGAAGGGTAGAACTGAATATGTTTCTCTCTAATGTAAAAGGCTTGTTTATTAAAAGGTTGTTTTTTTAAATTAAGGTTTTAAGTAGCAATTCTAACAAACTCTTATGGATATGAGAGGGCCTACAGGAAAGCTGGAGAGAGACTTTTTACAAGAGAACGTAATGATAGGACAAGGGGTAATGGTTTTAAGCTGAAAGAGGGTAGATTCAGATTAGATTAGTAAGAAATTTTTTCCTGTGAGGATGGTGAGACACTGTCAGAGGTTGCCCAGAGAAGTTGTGGCTGCCCCCTCACTGGAAGTGTTACAAAAAATTTTTCAAAAAGATCACTTTGTACTTACTTCTCAACTAAGTTGCTTCTCAGAACGTAGCCGTCTGTAAAATTGAAATATATATGTATTTAAGTTAAATTTAAATATTCATGTTATTCTGTTGCTAGCACTAGTGAAATGCAGTTTTTGTCTATTAGACATTTCAGACAGAAAGCATAATAGATGGCTAAAATGTATAATGAATAAATACTCAAGAAAAATTTTGCTATGTCCTATTTTGGTTTTAATTATTCTTATCTGCTTGTTTAGTATAATGTGGTGACTTAGATAGGGCATCAGAATACTACAATAGCTCCAAGACTAGTTAGATGTCTACTGTGCCAGATACCTACATATTCATAAAATGTCATTTCTCTTGTTTCACTGCAATAGTTTCCATTGCGTACAAAACTAGTGCTGAAAGGAGAAAACAGTAATATCAGTTATGCAAGATTAGGTTTTCATCTTATGTTTTAGTTTACTGGTTGCCTAAGAGGAGTGTGAAACAGTAAATATTAATACAAATTATAGTACAGTTCACAAACTGTAGCACAAAAATTGTGTAGAATGATAACAACATAATAATATTTATAATAATAAGTAACAAATATGTATTGTTTCCTACAGAGACAAAAATGTATTTCAAGATGTAGACACCAATTAATTATCATTAACTGTAATTGTTTAAAAAATTTTGACTGTATCATATTGATAAGAACTGTTTATACAGATAATGGAAATGCCTTAGAAAAGATACTCACTAGTGAATTATTTTATTATTCTGTTGCATTGCAAATGAAATCAGATAAAACTACACATATTCTTCTTCAATATATTTACTCTTGAAAAAATGACTTACTGTCTTTGCTAAAATATATCTACTGAAATACTTGTCAATTAGTACAACATGCACAGGCAAAGGGAAAGCTGTAACAACAATTACATATTTGTAGGTAAACATTAGTATGTTGGTACAAAATTAGGACAGTTCTAAAGGAGAAATGTGATCTTGTGTTATATTTGAAGTTACTATATAAGCTTCCTTCTTTTATTCGTTAGGAGGCTTAAATGCTCACACTAAAATGTAATTTTTTTAGTAATTCATACAAAATTAATAGGTTTTAGAATAAATATATTAGATTGACCTGTAAAGTTCCTTGAATTCTTTGGGCTACTACTGCTCCATGTACTGAGGGGAACCATTATATAGTACAGAAAGGGTCAGTTTTCTGCTTGTATTTCTGGTGGTGATCCTTCAGGTCAGTCTAGCTGAATACCCACATGTTACTGTTTATCTTTAGGAATTATTTCCTCCTTCACATGAATTTTTCTTTCCTGATGCACAAGGTGTGAAAGTATTTTTCTTTTTTAAAATGTACAGTAATGTCCAGCTAAAGAATCTCGTATTTTGTGTTAAGCCTTTTTTACATCCAAGCCCTAATTTTATTCTAACTGAAGTTACCCTTTTCAAGATCTGTAATTTTTCTAGTAGGGGAAAACTTTTCTTGTAAATTTGCATCAGACACAATGAGGTAGCACTGTTCCCAAAGGCTGCTAAATTATCAGATTTCAACTGCCCAATGTTTTGATATATAAAAATGTCATATATGGAATATTGTAAAAGTTATCTGACAAGACTAATATCCCAAATAGTCCTGCAAATATTAATAAGTAACTTATTCCTATATATAGCTTTTCTTCATAAAGAAACATTTGCATAGTTAATTTTAACTTGGTGTATTTCCATTTTAAAATAGGTAGATATCAGATACTGTTTTAAATCTCAAATGTAAGTTTTTTTCCAGAATATGCTTTATTAATTGCTATATATAAAGTATATTAGCAATTTGGTCTATGAAGGCCTTAATACATCAAAAACACTGTATTTTCAATGTAAACTTGTGTGTTGTGCTAGAGCTGAAAGTTGCCCCAAAAGACACTAATTTCATGTGATACTATTTTGACACTAATCTGCTTTAGTTCTATGCATTTAACATATAATTGCAGCTGTGTAAGACAAAATTTACTTAATTTGCTTGTATTTCTGTCTTCAGGATCATGAAGATTTGATACTTACACAAATTCTATTACAACTTTTGCTTACTAAAAATGTTAATCTGCAGGTAATCTTCACTAGTCAAAGAACCTAAAGCTGCAGATTTTCATTCACCTGCATATTCTCTTAGACTGAATGCAAGTCAGTACACATAGGGAAAGCTCTGTCTATTCAGGTTATTCTTAGCCTAGTTGTCTTTCATTAGATTTTGTTATCTGGGATAAGGGCATGGAAATTGATCTTTTTTTTTAAAGATGTCATCTTTCTAAAATTACCTTCAGAGTCCAGTAATTTCCAGGCCTCCTGCAGTCTCACTGGGAATAATTTAAAATCATTTGGCTAATCTAATCCTCTCTGTTTCTTTTATTTTTCTCATGTGAAACACATGAAAGCACAATTTCTTTGCTTACAGTCATAGTGTACAAACACATTGTGCTTGAAGCTAGATGTGCAGGTGCCAGTCCTTCTACTGCTGCAAAGCATAGTCTAGGTCCTTCTCACACTTCCTAGCCCCTAAAACACATGGGAGATACAGCCCCTGCTGCTCTCACACTTTTTCAAATTTACTAATCCAAAATTACACATCCAAAGTTTCAGTTCCTAACTAACACATTCATATTTATGTGGTTTCCACAATAGGGAATAAGGCAGCAGGGCAGCACACTCCATCTTAATAACTTAGCTCCACTGAAAGGACACATCAGGCCAGTTGCCCTCTGAGTGTAAAGAAACCTTGGAGAGGACACAACTTAAGTTTTTAGGCACTGAAGTCCATTTATAGCCTAATGTTTAAGCTAAATCTATGAAAGTAAATTGAAGGTATTTGTGTATTTCAAAGGTATGTGAGTCAGACCAAGGCAACAGTAAGAACGAATTTGAAGGTAAATGAAGATCAGTTCCTTGTTTCACTTTTGACATTTCAAATAATTTCATAACGATTAAAATAAGTGACAGCAGAGAACGTTCCTACAATCATCAGCCCTTGCTTAAATAGGTGGGAAGACATTATAATTTGTAATTTTGTTTAACTGCCAGTAGAGGCATGAAGCTGTGAAAGTGCTATATAAGTTAACGATCAAATGGAAGAATTCATGTGCAAGAAAGTAATAAAATCATCTTTGATGGTTGATTTTCAGTCTATCCAGCCTTCAAAAGGTAAAATCATAGCTTCAAGATATGAGGAACTAGGGCAACTAGTATGAATAACCAAAACTGTCATGCACTTAACTAAAGTAGGATTCAAACTTTACTAATTGATATGAAAATTGTCAGAGATCTATTCAGAGGTTTTCAGAGAGGATATTTTTATTTGTTTTGCTCTTTTATGCATAGCAAAGCAGTAGCTTCTGACACTATTTGAAAGGCTTTGAAGACTATGTGAGGAAAACAGCCAACGTGAGCTACCTTCTGCTTTGTTATTAGCTTTATTCAAAAAAATGCAGCACTGAAAGCTGCTCTTTGGGAAATGGCTACAGTAGTGCAATCCATATTTTGAAAAATGTATGTGTTGTTTGAAAAATGTATGTGTTGTTATGCAAGAAATTCTTCCTCACCCTGCAGACCTGACAGGAAGAAGGCTATACTCAGCTTAGTACAGAGGGGGAAAAAATAGAAGGAACGTGATTGAATCCCCTTCAGTTGTTTATAGCATTGGACTGCCTTCTACATAGGTCAGAGGTAAAAAGTAAAGGTGAGTGGAAGGATGCTGCTACTTTGAATGTAGTCTGTTCCTACTCAAAGTGAATTTTTATGAGAAGATTTGAAAACTATTGTAACAGAAATACATTAAGAAATTGAAACAAACAGTAGATGGTCCAGACTTCTCCAAAAATGCAAAAACTTCTGCCAGTGAACACCCTGGCCAAGGGTTTCAAAGAAATACTGAAAGGCCTCAATGCAGCTCCAAAAAAAATCAGGCAAGCCAAGAAGGACATATGCCTTGGATCAGCTGGGGGCTGGGGTGAAGACTCCTAAGACAATTCCCTCCCAGCCTGATGAAAAGATTAAACTCCACCTCTTGCAGTCCAAAGTAGAATATTGTTATTTGTTTTCCCTTGGCTGCAATCAATGGGCAAGTGATTCCCAAAGGTGTAGCAAGGATTTTACTTTTCCTAGATTCTGTGGGGTGTCATAGCTATATTCTTCTTGACAAACAGAGGGAGACAGAACCAACAAAACTATTTGCTTAGCTGATACAAAGCAAGATTTACACAACTAAGTTGACCTTTTTTCATATTTGGTATCTCTTGTCTATTAGGATTTAAATTTTTTAAGGCAAGCTACTCTTAAAACACAATAATAAAATAACAACAATCTACTTCCTGTCAACTACCAGGCAAGGAAAAAGACAAATATTTGGCTCTGCTTTAACATGACAGGGAAGAGGGTCTTTTACATGTCCTGACTCAATCATTCTCTGACAATTTGGTTTGTACTACAGCTTTTCAATAAAACTTACATTTTCCTTCTTCATTCCTGCACAGAACCTTAGTATAATTTGTACTTTCTATAACTTCAAGAGTCTCCCCTGGTTTAACTTGTAAGTCTTTAGGTCCCCATCTTCTCTGGGGCAAATCCTGGACTGTGGTGGTAGAGTAAAGAACTTTAATTTCACCTTCGAACTGCAAAAAACCAAAGAGATGCTGGTTAGAAAACATCAACATAAAGCTTATGATGATACATTTTAGACCAGTATATTCCCATTTATTAGTAAATCTTTGAAAATTAGGCAAATAATTGTTTATGCTATTAGTATCTGCTAATGCTTGCCATTTGGACTTACAAATGCTCAAATCACTATTTTTACAAGTAGTAGTACTCTACCTCTCAAAGCCAAAGTAATAAATCATTTAAAAATTAGGGGATACAACTTAGAGGATATCATACAGATATTTTAATCTTTATGTTTTATGTGAACAAAACTTACTTTGAACTTTTTTCTGAACTCTTTCTCTTCTCTTTCCATCTTTTTACGCTTCTGTGCATCTCTGTCATCTGATTTACCTTTTCCAAGGCTAGCTGATTTTGATGAACTAAAACAAGAGGTTACAGATAAAAACAAAATTTGCAACACATCTGAAGTATTGACAACTTTTCTGATAATTCTAGTGAAAATGCACTTGCCTTCATGTGTCTTTGGTATGTTTTTGTTGCTCTACAAAACTAATATGGATAATACAACATAGATTTGATTTCAAAACAAATATAAAGTTGGGGTTGTTTTTCCTACTTTTCTCCTTTAATGAGTTCTGATGTTAATATAGTTATGACATAAGTAAATATGGAGAATTATTCAAAAAAGTATCTAACTGCTACAGCAATGAGAACCTTACATCTACCAAAAGAGTTTGGGTGAATGATACCCACCACTTTAGAATCTCTAGGCAAGAAACATGTTTTGTGAAGCCTCTGTGTCCTTGGGCAATTGGCTAAATAACACGTCCCACTGTGAAGACAGCTGGAATATCTTAGCTTTTAATACAACAGCTGTGTTTGTCCTATGTTCCCATAGAAGACCTTGCTACACCAGGAAATCTCCATTACATGACCCATTTCAAATTCTGTTGGTTTTTCCACATCCCTGATACTGTTGACTTGTGCCAATGAGCACAGAAAGGTTGCCCCAATTGGCATTCCTGCTGATGTATCTGGGAATTTAAAGTCTGGGTCTGCTTTCTGGTCCTTCCTGATCTTTGTAGAAGTTGTGGATGACTGTTTCACTGTTGATGAATGTAGGTGTGTGAAATAACCTATATTTAGATTAGGAGGGCCATGTCTTTTCTTTTGAATAGTTTAGAGAGTTCTAAGAGGTCTCTCTATTTTAATGCCTGCAGACTAGATTATTGTAGGGCACTCTGTAGCTCCACCTGAGTGGAGTTAGTGAAAATAGAATGTGATATGTTGCTGTCATCTTCACAGATGCATCTGTTTTCATAACACATCTGTGGTCCAGAGACAGCCATAACTTCCTGCTTCAGCAATAAAAGTTTTCCAAGTTGAACTTTACACCAGATATGTTTCATACTTGTAAGGAGATATCTCCTTTTCTCTTAAAATACTACAGCAGCTGGGATCAAGTACTTATCCCCAAATTTTGATAGGAAGAGGACTACATGCAGAGAATCTACAATGCAGTATCTTTAGGCCATGCATTCATTTCTACCTCTTTTCCATCAGGGACTGAATTTATTGAAACTCAAAGCATGCTTATTTATTCTATAGTCTAATTATTATTTAAATCTGAAGTGAAGGCACGGAGCATTCAACTGCCATTGTCAACAGTAGGGTTAGGAGAACTACAAAACCTGACAACACCAAATAAAACATACAGAATCACCACAGAATCACAGAATCCTAGGGGTTGGAAGGGACCTCGAAAGATCATCTAGTCCAATCCCCCTGCCAGAGCAGGGTCACCTAGAGTACATCACACAGGAACGCATCCAGGCGGGGTTTGAATGTCTCCAGCCAAGGAGACTCCACAACCTCTCTGGGCAGCCTGTTCCAGTGCTCTGTCACTCTCACAGTGAAAAAGTTTTTCCTGATATTCACATGGAACCTCCTATGCTCCAGTTTACAACCATTGCCCCTTGTCCTGTCATTGGTCATTGCTGAAATAAGCTTACGTTAGTAGCAATCTGCCTCTAGTAAATACTTTGAAAATGTTTCACAGTGTATTACAGATTTCTAATCAGGGAAGTAATTCCCATTTTCACTTGCCTGAATTCAGGCGGTGGAGGAGGGAAGTCTGAAGAATCTACATCATCATAAACATCATTGTCTCCACAATCTGAAAGAATAGTGTTTAAAAGAATGGCAAATTATTATGCAATCCTTGAGTAGTGAATACATTGTGTTACAATCTATGGTAGTGTAGCTAAGTTGACAAGAAATTGCAGCAAATACCTTAGCCATATATCATCTATAGTAACTGTGGGTTCTCTGTTTTGCACAATGTAGTGTGCAAAACAAACACCAGATTCTATTAATAATAATAGGTATTCACTGATATTTTAATCTTCTTAAGCTGGAGCAAGTTTTAACACATGTTGGCTAATGCAATAGCCTTTAGTCTTCATTTTAATTAGTCCATTTCCCACTGTGTTGCATCAAAGTATATTTTGGGGGTTTGATGTTAATACACACTCAGGCACTTCTATAGCACTCTGGTCAATACAACGTTGCTTAGAAGTGTATATGAATCACATGTGTGTTAGTTTTTAGGCCATCTTGCAATCCCAAAGCAGTGAAAAGAATTACGAATATACTTTGAATCACATTCAGCATATTTGTAGAGAGGAAGCAATTGTTCAACTCATCAAATCAATCTCTAGAAAAATCACAGTAGGAGATACAAGGTTTAAAATTCAGTTCAGCCAACAGCCTCAAAAACTGTAAGCACTTGCTTTTTCATCCCTGTGCTGATATTTATGAGTATATGTTATCTTACAAAGACACTGCAAGTGACAAAAATAACAAGCATCTCTTTTTACTTTTGAAGTCTTGTATTAAGTGTTTCTTTCCAAGTGTATCTGTTCATATTAGTGTCAAATAAAAAGAACGAGTGGGAATCTCACATAGAAAAATCATGACTGCTTAAAAAATACATTAAATTGTTTTCTAGAGAGCTTGCAATATATTTTTATCTCCTTGTCTGCAGCGAGATCAGGCACATAAATTTTTTGCTGGAACTAGGTAAGCTATGGAAAATCCTACTTTCTTGTATGTATTTTTGTGACTAGTATGATACAGAGTAATGTATACAGAAAAAAGGATCAGGAATCATTATGAAGACTGAACAATAGGTTACTAATTACCTTTTTCAAACTGCTTTGTTGAAGGAGGCATGCTGGAAAAAAAGATGCTCGTTAAGTATTTATATCACATTAATAGGCTTTTGCATAATTTAAATAATTTTAAAAACTTGCAACACAAGGGGTCCAAGTAATCTCCAGACATTTTGAACCTCTGCTGACACCAGCAATACTCATGGACTAAATGTATTTTTGCCACTGAATCAAAGTAAACTAGTTCAGATCCGAAGGAGAGAAGATGGTGGTAAAAACACCAGTTGCTGATCTAGGCAACATCGGTGGAAGACAATCTTTGCATTTTTCTGTTTAGCATATTATTCCTAAAATTTGGATTAATGGGACTAGATTTCCAGTTTATCTCAGCTGCATTGTACTGATGGGCAGAGTACGTTTTAACTGAGGATATAGCAAACTTACATCACCAGAGTGGCACAAAGTTGATGAATTATTTTAATGATCTTCACCAAAAAAAAAAAAAGGGTATATTTTAATTATCAGACTTATGCAACAAATATAGCTTGTTAAGAGAGCAATTACATTATGCAGTTGAAAAGAAAGGAGGTCAGTGGTTTTGCAGAAAAGTATCATCCTAAACTGCAATTTGATGCATTATTCATTAGGCTGCAATAAGAACATGTTAGTAGCATGTGATTAATGCTTTATTAGAATCGGTTAATGTGCACTATGATTTCCTGGCAGACTCTTACAACTCTCCATTATCTTCTGACCCATTGACTTTGGTTGTTTTTTCTCGTACACTTTTCTTTTTGTCATCTTTGACCTTTAGCCTCTTCAAGATTCCCCAGGACCAAATACCATTCTTATCTTCATCCTGTGATACAGACCTTTGGAGTATGCATGCAATTATCACAATGTAAGATGTAACATTCTTTTTAAAAGGTCCAGTTTAAATTCTCCATTGATGCACATAATTCTCATTAATGCCGACAATGTATGTCCCACAAGGTGAGGATACTTAGCTAAATGCTAAACACTAAAATGTTAAACTAGAAATATGAATGTTAGGTCATTTGTAGATACTGAGATGTATTTGTAGGTATAGATATCAATCCAGTAGCTTATTGTTTTCATGTTGTTACTCAGCAAGCTAACATTTTAGTTTCTTATTTTAATTTCAGAACTATTTTCTCTAGTTGGGGATTTGAGGATTTTCTTGGTTTCATCTGCTTTTGTTGACATACCAAAATTAATTACAGAACAAAACTTCTCCGAAAGACCAAAGAACCCTTTTTTTAGCATCACAAATCCATCCTGACGTATATGCACTAACTGAACATCCTAATACTTGCTAATTATTATGCCTAATTAAAAAATCCTAAAAACTGAAATGAAAACACTCTATTAAAGAAGCAAATTATTTAAATTACCTAAAAACTTACCTACTTACAGTATCTTCATCATCAATCCCATCATAGATTTCTTGATCAGAAGGAGCAGGTGGGAGCATGTCTTTAACAGATCAAATAGTGAATTCATGCATTTATATTTAATGTTGCTAAATAGGGTACTCATTACTGGCCTCTTAAGTATGTCAGATGTGTGTGCAGTTTGTTCAATACCCTTGCAAATGTAATCTTACTCTAAACCAGCACAGCCTATTTATTAAAACAGTGATTAAAACTTATCCATTAGGAATGCCATCCACAGCATTTAAATGTGGCACTGCCAATCACAAGAGCATGAATACTGAAAACAAATGCATTTACACTGTATTTGATGAAATTCTAAATGGCTGATTTTGGCCCAGTTATTATGATGACTGGTGACTTTTAAATTTTTGTGTGTGACTCAAGTGATGATTGAAGACATCAGACCAACACTGTCAGCAAGAGACACTTTGTGTTCATCCACAGAAGCCAGAGGTAACTGCAAAGCAAGCTCCCCAATTTGGTCTCAGTTGTGACGTTTGAGCCCCACCTCCTCAGTGCAGGGTGAGCTCAGTTTCCACATCCAGTTCTAGCCACTGGTCAGTGCAGTCACTGAAATCTGCACTTAGCTGGCAGCAGCTTCATTCAGCACTGCCAGAGGATGCTTCTGCCATGACTAGTATCTAAACTCTAAGCTGAGAAGATGAACTGTGCTCTTGTGATCAGCACAGAATGCTACACAAATATATGTGCTACCAAAGGGAAAACTTTGAATGTGTGTTCCTGACAGTGTGAAACTGCTTTAGTCATACTAGCTAGGACTCCAGAGTATCACTGAAATTGAAGTTCTCCTTAACTCTGTCAGCAAAATGCAGCTTCAATGGGTAGTATTACTGGCTATTTCAGAACTGGATTTCTCCTGCACAAACCCTCTTGGTCATCTTAGTATTTTGCTGATTATATCTGTGCTGTTTTGTGGGATGATTTACCTTCTCACACACACACACAAAAATGGTTTTGTCATCTTCTGGCATACTTCTGATTCACAGTATCTGAAGAGAGAACTTCTTTCTCACCCAAATTTATATAGGTGGAAAGAAAGTTAATTTGGACAATATACCACATTTTTTGTTGCCTGTTAGCTATTATTTAACATGCTTGTGGATAATTATTGCATTATTTGGAAGCTGCAGAGGCCTGGATTTGAAGGTAAGCAGTACACAGAAACAACTCTCCCCAAAAAGTATATGTAGAACTTACTTCCAGCTCCACTTTGACCACCACTCTGACTGGAAAAGCAAACAAGATATTTTAGAGAAAAAACAGTCATATATTTAGAATGTATTTTACATTCCTGTTGATATCTTTAAACTAAAGTACAAAATATGACTTAGGATCATAGGATAATTCATGTTGGAAGGGATCTCAAGAGGTCATGTAGTCAAACTTGATGGGAATACACTGAACACTAGAGACTGCAACCACACCCCTTAGATTCATCACTTATGATGGGGTTTTCTTGAGATTAAATGGTAAACAAATGAATTTATTGCACAACTAGCTTTCATTGGGTGATGCTTTCAACCTCTAACTGCATGTTTCTAACATTTCAGGGATTCTGTATTAGTCTATTGTTCTAACAGTAATTGAAAAACACCTGATAGGTTCATTGTAGCTCAGATTATTTCCATGTCAGAGTTTTACTTAAATTTACACATCAAAACAAGGTATTTCTTAAACTCTTGTGCCAAGAAATTCTGAAATACAATAGCCCTAGTCACTTATTAATTTTGGAATATTAACAATACTACCAGTACTGAGGTAATACTATGTGGTCAAGAGGCTTTTATTAGTATGGCATTCTTACAGCAGTTTCAAACGATGTTGATGTATGTCAGACCTTCCAACTATTTATGCTTATTAGCTGAACAGAATACTATTAATTACTGGAGAAGATAAAAATATCAAAATGCAGCTTAAAGGATTTAGTGAATCTGAGCCATTCATTCATCCTTCCAAGTTCCCTACACTGTTATTTTAACATGCAACAGCGTAAGTTTTCTTGTTTGCTTTTGAATTCAATAGATTTGCTAAATTCCTTGCATTGAGGTGGTTAATTGTAATGCTTGCCATACTGAAAAGGACTGGCCAAAGATACTTCTGCAATGAAGTACCTAATGATTAACCTTCAGTATGTAGTGAAAACCTTCAAATTACCTAAAAACTAGAACTAAAGCAACTCTTCCAGCTAGGTTACGATGCTATGAGACCAATATGCAGGGGGGGAAACTGATACTGAGCAACCTGTAAAATATCAGATACAAAACGATATTGCTTGCTTAAAGAATGCCAGCCTGAAGGTAGATCTTTCCAAGCATTGCTTCTGAAGCCCATGAAGATGTTCTAGGAGCTGAGGATCAGCTGCACCCAGCAGCCAGCCAGCTGCATTCCCTTTATTCCAGCCAGGCTTCTAAGTTAAGGTGCTAGGAAGCAGTGAAAGCAGGTGTAATGACCGAGTGTTTCAGGATGGTTGTCCTAAACATTAAAATCCTCTACACCCAGATGCAGATCTCTTATCTGAATCCTGAGGTGCGTGTTTCTGCACATCAGGACATGTAATGGAGAATGAGCACTGGTTTGTTGCGTCATGTGACAGAAGCAGACATTTATGTGAGGTTGGGTAACAGAGGGTACCACCATCACGTTCGGTCACGTGATAGCCTTGACTTTTGTCTCAAGATTGTTAGGATATTTCCCTGCCAGCAAGTTTGATACACTGTGGGAGATGACACTTCTGTAGCTACAGATCGATCTGTTTGACATGAAAAATATAGCACATTGAATTAAGAGAGTCTGCAACATGTGCAACATTCCAATTGTATGGATTCCTCCTGAGTATGAGTGCTTATAGATGCTGGATTCCAGAATCCACTCATTTCTCTATGTCAGATTCAATAGCTCAGCTACATATTTCTGATATAAATGGCTGTCCTTTTGTAACAAGAGTCTGCTTTGTTGTAAAAATTCCCCTGCCTAGGCTGACCAGCGTAAATCATTGGTTCCTTTTCATGCATTTCTTATACATACCTGCTAATACTGTCTTGCTCTCCAACATCATCATACACTTCTTGGTCACTGTCTGAATGTTTCACAGCAGCTCTGGTAGATGGTTTTTGCTTTCTTCTCAAAGAATCATAATCAATCTCCACTATGGTTGTTTTAATGTATCCATCTAAATGGATGAAACCATGTAATTAGTCAGAGAGTTTTAAAGGTCCTGGTAAAGGAATGAGTTTAACAGAAGGTTCAGAACAAGTGATCCAATTTTTCTGTATGATCTTTGAAAACTTTCAAAGAAATGTCTCATTTCAAGAGGCCTCAGCTTGACTCTCCATCTTATCTACACAAATAAAAATCTCAGATTTGTCTCAGATCTTCCCTCCAGACCCTCTTCAGCTGGTGCCAAGTTAACTTCAGTTTTATTTGCTTCTCAGCTACAGCAGAATAATTTTCTGTGCAGACTACAGGAATCATGGGGCAAGCTCCCTTTCTCAGCTACCTTTGGGGCCACTGCAGTCTTGTGGCATATTTTAGGGCACTCCATGACCCAAGATTCTTACGGGTCATTAGGAGGAAGAAACACTTTGTTTGCATTGATCTTGCTTCAGGTTGTTAGACATGCTGCAGCTGCATTGCTATACTCATCTTTGGATCTTTGCTAGATCTTTTGATCTGGTTATACCCCTGGGTGCAACGGCTCAAAAGAAACTTGTGGCAGAGCAGTTGGCCCGAGATTTGGAACCCTGTCTCTGCTGAGGGGAATTTTAGAGACCATGAATGGATTTTCTCAAAGGTGAAAACTGCTCATGCATTTCTTGAAAACAGAGAATCCTCCACTCTGCTGCTTCTGAGTGAGCCCAGTTTTTAGTGGGCTTCCCCTCAAATCTGTAACACATTAATTTTTTTCTTTTATTTAAATGATCAGAGCAGGTTGCCCAGGACTGTGTCCCATCAGGTTTTGAAGATGTCCATGGATGGAGACTCCACCACTCCTTTGAACAACCTGTTCCCTTGCTTGGTCCCCCTCGCAGTAAAAAAGTGTTTCCCAATGTTCAGCCAGAATTTCATGTGTTTTAGATTGTGCCTATTATCTCGTACTGTCACTGGGCACCACTGGAAAGAGCCTGGCTCCATCTTCTTTGCACCCTCCCATTAGATATTTATGAACAATTATAAGATCTTCCCTGAACCTTCCCTTCACCAGGCTGAACAGTCTCAGCTCTATCAGCCTCTCTCCATATGAGACACACTCCAGTTCCTTTATAGCTTTTTACACCCAGTATTACAAAGTCTTCAGCTGGTATCGTCCAGTTCTACACGGGTGAACTGTCTTACTGAACTTATTGTTATTTTAGTATCCTTAAAAATCAAGCAAGTGCTTTTAATAACTTTCACTGATTTTAAGGATCAGTCTTTTAATATATTTGCTATAACCCGAAAGTCAGATCATCAAACCCCTTATCATACTCATAGATCCACTGATTATATTTATACAATTAGAGAAACATAATGGATTTCACACAAAATAAAATCTAGAAATCAGAGACTTTCCATAGGAATAGAAACGAGATAAACACTTAAAACAGGACCTTATATTCTCTGCTTCTATTTTAGGAATACCCATGTTATTTTTAATACAGAGACATGAAAAAATGCAATCCTTGTTACTTGCACAGACACAAGTTCTGATGCTGTTTGAAGACTGGCATGGAATTACCTCTCAATAGGTCCATGAAGATGCCAACATATTGTTCCTAACTTATTCTAGTGCCTGTAGATGTTACATGATGTACAGTAACTTCCTACTATGAACTAAGCCTCTTATGCCAGCTAAGGACAGGAGGGTGAGTTGTAGTAATTATTTACTTTGGTGGCCAATGACTTCACCTTGGTAAGTCTACTCTTTGGTGTAACGTTCACATGTTTGCTGCTGTACAGTGAAAACATTTAGGAGGACAGTGATGAAAGAGAACTTACAACATCCTTTTATCCTGCCCAGCCACTTTCCTTCCGGGTTGTCCGTGAGGCGAATGATTTCAATCACATCCCCCTGTTTGACAGTCAGTTCATTCTTCCCTCCCTTGTGGTCAACACAAGCTCGTGCCTGATGAAGGACTTGGATGGGTCCCGTTAACTGCAGAGAAGAAGCAACAAAAGAAATCACAGATGTAGAAAAATTGAGTTCTTTCCCAAACATTCAGACAAAAGAGAAAATAGCTGTAATCATGATTATATTTTTCATTGTCATTTAAAATAATCTAGGCAAGTAAACAAAAAAGCATCAGTCCTGATCCAAACTACTCAATTTAATTTAGTAATCAGGTATGAAAAGAGAGAGCAATGGCATACCAGTAGAGGAGCTAAAGAAATGACTGGTAAAATAACAGAAATAGAAAACTAAAACCAATGGGCTGACCTATGCAACTTTTCACAGGATCACAGAACAGATACATACTTAATTCCAGTGGGCAGCTCCTTGTAGTTCCAGCAGAACTACTCATATGAATAAATGTTCATTAACATTAATAAGTCTACCACATAATGTTCTGTGTTTGCAATTCTACTCTGTAAATGATTGTACAAGTACTCACAGGAGATGATCACACTGTTTACTGGAATTCAGAATTCTCTTTGTGAGATCTTTTGTAGCATATGAAGGCATGGACTCAGCTTGTGGTGCAAGTGAGATGACAAGTGAGACAAGATTTATTTTGCAGCTGTGCTTTTTATACATTACTGTCAGGATGTTTGCAATTCTTGCTATTTCTCTGCCTTATGTGAGTGACTATTTTGTTATTACTTCTACCATATCTCAGTCCAATCCCCTACCATCTCATGCTCTTGTCCAGTACAATTGCTGATCACACACTGTCCATGCTTAGCTTGATACCTCAAGACTGTTTTTCTTTCCTCCTTATCACATACGCAGCTCCTGTTTACTTTTACAACTCTTCTTTGTCCTTGTTCCGCTACAATCTTTAGTATGTGTTATGGAGAAACCACTTTGGATTTTAGTATCCATGGCTTTAAGATATATGTGATCTTGCAGAGGAGATATGTGGCTGCTGACAATTATAGACTAGCTCAGGAACGTCTATCCTGTATAGGTGATGAAGAAACAGGAAAGAAAATGTACACTAAAATACATTCATTTGCATTTAAGGATCATTTAATGGCTGCAAGAGAGCAGTCTGAAAGCATTCAGTGCACTAACGACTACACTTCACAGGAGTGGTCTGAAAATTGCACTTGCAGCCTGACAAAGGTCAGCTAATCACTATTATTAACTACTAGTATTTTCCTTTAATATTTGCTCCTCAGCTCATGTCTGTCTCTCCACAGCAGATCAAGGCCAGGATTGGAGAGAATCACTGTGGCTTTACTGTATACAGAGCATAATAGGAATTAAAACAGAGCTGCCCACTATGTACAATGACACTGAAAGAAGCACAGTGAAGCACTGTGAACAGGCTTTTGTTAACAGAATATGACTGGCAGATTTGTAAACTGTGGTAGCATGCTGACCACCAGCTATATAAAAATGATATAAACCAGAAAGAACTGTCTTGTCTTTTAGCTTTGACAGTGACTGTAGCCCCCCATTACATGTGCCCTGTTCCACTCCTCCCCATTTAGGCTGGAAGTCCCTTTAGGCCCCTTAAGACTAAGGCAAGGGAAGTGTGTTGCAGAATAATGCTGAAATCTGTTAAAGGCTGGATACTGTTTTATCTGACTCCAGTGACTAAAAAACACTAAGTATATAGGATCCAATTCCCACTCTCATTAAGGACTTTTGATGCTATTCTAGTGACATAAATAGTTTTTGAGAGAAAAGTGAGAGGAATTGTTTTTAAGGCTTTTTTAGATAGAACAAATGTGAGAAGGGGGTTTAATGAAATCTACGTAAATACCGAAAAAATGTCTTTTCCCTCAGTACAGAGACTGAAGTACATGCCCAACATAAAAGTGTAGCTTAAACCTTTATTCAGAATTTATTCAGGTGCTTGAACTACTTACTGTAACAAATAGTTTTGTAGCCAGCTGAAAAGTTTATTTTGAACTTGACAATGCTAAATAATGCTTCTTACATGTCTTTGGCCAGATTACAAAACAAAAAGCTTACTTTGAACTTCTTCCTTATTTCCTGCTCTTTCTTTTCTTTTTCCTTTTGTTCTTTCTTCTCTTGGTCCATTTTTCTCTTTTCTTCCTTGTCTCTCTTCTTGTCTTTTCCCCTTGATGATCTGAAAGTGCATTGCCAGGACTGAATGTAGCAGTGAAGCAGAATTCACAAGAGCTTTCTTATGTAAACTTAATAAAGAACTACTTGTGATGGAAAAAGACTTCTCCCAGTGAAATCAAAGATTCTAAATCTAAAGATTCTAAACCCTAGTGTTTCTGCAACAGACAGAGTAAGCAGCCCTTACTCTTATATTACGTGTGTAATTTAAAGTTGCTGTCCTCAAGAGGACAGTACACCAGAAAAGTTTTTCTGGAGGTAAGAAACCAGCTCTGCATGGGCATATCCAAACATCTCTGAGCTAATTTTGGCTAGCAAGCGTGGAAACTGGCAGCAGTCTAGGTATTGTGGCACTGGCTGTAGCTGTTAAAACCCAGACCATCAGTGGTTGATGCAGCCTGAACTGAAGCCTGAGCTAACACTGAACTGTGTTTTAAACCTAATTGTAACCGGTTCCAGCTGTCTAAAAAAACGACAGTCAGTCCTCTGCACTGCATCCTAAATGTGCCTATCAGGACAGGGTATGTTGCCTGTTGTGCCTCATGTTACTGGATGGTACTGAGATCTGGGCTCTGGGATATAATTACGACTACAGCTACAGTTTGGCTGGAAGAGCCGTATTTTACAAATCTTACGGAATGCATGGAATCAGGCTCCCTCCTCTCCCCTTTTTGGTACTTTTGCTAAACTGATATGCTGAAATTTTATTAAAAAAAGGCTGAATTAGGATCACTTGTTTTGGTTATATAGTTTTAAAATTATCTATTTTCAAAGGGCATTCAACAATCAATTTTTGCTGAAAGCCATTCTACATCTGAAGAAAAGTATTTTTGTGTAGGAACTTTAGACTGTTACTTATTCCAAGGGAATTAAAGCTTTTATTTGGCTATGGTCATACAGTGAATCCCATACATTTAGACATTATTAGTGCAAAAGACTCCTCAAAGTAAAGGGCTAAATGGCAGAAGAATGACCAGAGCTCATATTCTGGCTCTGTAGCTATACCAGGGAACTCAGGACATGAGAACTGTAAATCCAGCCTCTCATAGGACTTCTAAATACATTTATCTAAAAAGCAAGAAAAACAACCACAACAAAAGCTCTGTCAGGGCCCATTGTACCTAGGGGCTAAGCTTATTTTTCCTTCTAGCCTGTGATTCCAAACAGTGATTTAGACATGTTCCTTAGATCAGAAACCAGACTTCTGTTATCTAAATGACAGTAACCACATGGTTTTATTGCAGGAGTTTTTCCAGCCCAGGGCAGAGCAGATCTAAATAGAAAAGAACCTGTGAACAACCTGGCTTTCTCTAGGTGAAATGAATGAGCACAATAATGTCTGGCAGGGACTGCAGTGGAATCACACTTTCGTGCTCAAAGAAGTATCTTTGTTATCAACTTTTAGCAGCAAAGATATAATAGGTTATAGAGTTTAAAATTACTACCTGATGTCACTTATGTCTTCATACATCTCTCCATCACTTTCTTGACCCTATAAGAAAAATACAGTTTTCAATGGCCTAGATACATTTGTAACTACATAGAGAAAATAGACCTGCTATATAAGCTTCATGCAAACTGTATGAAAACATTCTCAGCAAAACATTAATATAAAACAATTTCATCTTCCCAAACCAAGTTACTATGTTATTCAAAACCATTATTCTTTTTTTTTTTTTACTTTGTCTGTATGACACCATAACTGTAATGTCCTTCATTGTTCCAATCACAGTAGCACACTGTTTAATCCAAAGTGGATGCTTTAATTGCAGTTTTAGTCCTGGAAAGCCTTTAGCTGTGTTGATGATTACACTGCAAAGATGAAGGTGCCAGGAATAGCAGTAGTTAAACTGGAATGCTAGGGATCTAAATGGGACTATTAGGGTCCCAGAGACAGTTTTAGTCTTAATACAGCCAGGTACTTGAAGACACGATACAAACCTGTGTTTAACTGAAACAAGTAGTTCATTGCTAGACTAGAACAGGGCCCTTTTTTCCGGAAAATTTCAGTAAAATGACAAGTCAATGGAAAAAGAAGAGGTGCCTTTGCTTTTTTTTTTTTTTTTTAAATCAATTTTTGGTGTCTAGCCAGCTTTGATAATTAGTTCCAGTTCACTCTGCTTACCCAAGTTTTATTTCTGTCCTTCACAATAAATAAATGTTTATACAATTTACTGTCAATGTACTAGGTTCATTCTGCAGTTAATTTTCTAATACATTGAAGGGATTTTAGTAAATTTGTAAGTTTATCATGGATGATAACACTTACCTCCTCTGTATTTCCATGACCTATGTGACAAAAAATGAAAACAGGGTGTTTATCTTTTGCTGTACAGAAAACAATTCATTCTAGCATTAACTATTTACAGACTGCTAATAATAGCATTGATATCAACTAGAAATGTGTACAGGCTCCTGGCTTTTAATGAAGGTATGAATGCAGAAATCAGAGTTTTATCAGGTTGCTTTTGTAGTACACTGCAAATGAGAAATATCTACATATTTCACCATGTATTTGTAAAAGGAGAAATTTTTTTTTAAAGATTCTTTTGTGACATTGATGAACTTACCTATGCTATTCATTTACCAATTTATACATGAAAGTTGTGGTTAAAAACCTAATAAATCCAAACAGACCTCAAAGAACTTGCTTGCAGCAGCCCAAGAGCTGAATAAGGAGGCCAAGGGCTCTTTTCTTAAGCCAGCCTCTACCCTGGCTGCAGGAGAAGAAACTCTGTAAATCTCCTGCTTCCTCTGTACTCTGCAGGTAGTTAGGTAAGAAAAGAGCGTGGGCTCAGTTTCAGCTCCACAGCTCCCATTGCTGTATGGCAGGGATGCCTAGCACACTAGACGATGCGTACTGTGTCTGGCACAGACCAAGTCCTCTCTAGAAGAGACCAGAAGGCAGTTTGAAATTCTTGGTGTCACAATTTGCTTCTCTGGCTGCTTCTGGTACAACATAGCGACTCACTGCCTCTTACTGAAAGCAGACCACAAAGCAACATTAAAAGCACAGTCAATGATTTTTTTTTTTAAAATCAAGTGTAAAACAATGTCTGCTTCACCAGAGCACACAACTCCAACTCTGAAAGAGCAGCATTCGTTTTGGTTCAAATTTGAAAATCTAGTAATTTACAGTCCCAGAATATTTCTAACCAAAAAAAAAATGGGGGAGAGAGGGGAGATATTTAAAGCCATTCCTGAAAGTCTGTCTATTAGTTATAAAACAGTTAGAGTTATGAGACCACCATCTTTACCCATAAAACTGCATAATTACTTACACAAGTCAGTCATTAATACAATGTGCTTTTGCTTATCTTACAAATACATTATGCTTACAGCTCCATATAGTTGTCATTAATTAAAATGTATTCATCTTACCCTGTGAAAAAAATTCAACATCATCATAATTTTCTTCATTGTCTGGACTTCTGTAAACATGAAAAAGTGGACATGTGAAACCTATGAAAGTGCTTTTATGATTGCATTTTCATTCACCATTGTTCTGATGCTGCTTTCAGCTATTTTACACGATGGCTGGACATTCTGTTGAGCTCTATACGCTACTTAAGTACCCACAAGATTGCCTAAATTGTTATTCCTGACTGTGACTTGTTTTTTCACATGGGGACAACTTGATCCTGAGTATAAAAGCAGAAAATGAGCCGAAGGTGCTCAGATACCATGGAGATGAGTGTGGCATGAAAATTACAATAGGCAGATGGGCTGACTGAATGGAAAGTATCTGCTGGGCTTTTTAACCGTATTTGCAGGTACAGACTTCTTACACAATGCACAAGCAGAACACCAGACTTTTGCACAGTGTTAAGTATAGCTGTAAGGCTTGTTCCTTGACTTGAGAGCTTAAAGTCTAAACAAGGTATAAGGTTAGGCCAGGTAAAAGGTCTCTGGTGTTGTTAGATGTGAAAGTGTTGTCAAGCTGAGAGAAGCAAGAAACTGAGAATGCAACTAATAATAACATCAGAGACTTTTAACTTTATAATTCCTTATAAAAGATGAAAGAAAACTAGGGCTGACATCATCAAGAGGAGAAATTGAAGAAAGGACTTGAAAGCAGAAAGTGATCTTTTAATATTGGCCTAATGGAGACAGCACTGAGAGATGGTGAAAGAAAACATGTCAGCACCCAGGCACACATTTTCAGCGGAGGGGAGAGTCCAGGGGGTACGCAAGAACGCGAGAGCAGAAGGACAGTCTGGAAATAAATGTTGCAGGTTTCCGAAGGCAGATAGGACGCACTCGGCCGCAAGCTTTTGGCAAGGAAGGCACACGGCAGGATGCCCGTGAGGGCACCCACAGGGGCAGCGGAGCGGCCGCCAGATGGGGAGGTGCCGGCGGCCGCTTCCCGGCGCTGCCGCGGCGGGGCGGGGGCACCTTTCCCGCAGTTCCCAGCACAGCAGCAGCAGCGCTAGCCTGTTCTGTCAGCACCCGTACTAAAACACGGCGTGCGTGCTGGCACACACCTCTCTAATGCCTAATATGTTCTCCCTGTCTGCCGTTTGCTGCTATTTGCAGTAATTGCTGGCCGGAGAGCAGCTCGGTATTCAGGCTCAGCTCGTTTCTGGACAGTTTTGGCCTTAGACCGAAGTGCTTTTAACTCTGCTGATGCCAGGTTCCCCTTTTGTACGCAACTCTTCGAAGAAAGATAAAGAAATGAGCCCCATATGCCACAGGGGCCTCTCGGTGCTATCACAGCAGGTCATGACGCGGTTCCTGGCGCAGTTTCACAACCCGCGCTGAGCTCAGTACCTCTGGCGTGCAAAGCTGCTTCCTGGGGTACTGACTGATGAACCTGACTCTCCTGGCCCTCTTCCCCCGGAAAAATGCAGGAGAAAGCTTCAGTTATTGATACAAGTGATTTTCTACCAGTGTATTAAGTTTTTTAACACTTCTGGATTAAAAAACCCTGCAGGGTGTCTGTTCCCTTCCCCCTCCCCCTTGCTCACAGGGCAGAAAATATGTTGCTGTAGATAAGGCAGTTTAGGGAAACAACTGAATAGGTGGAGGGTTCAAGCTAATAAAAACTAACTCCAAACAGGCCAGGGACGGGGTAGGACAAGGAAAGTGGTGTGGGACCTCACTCCCCCAGGAACCTGGGACTCCTGCAGCCTTAATCTGCTGCTGCATGAGCAAAGTAGTAGGCATAAGAAGGTGAGAAAAAAAGACGTTGGGGTTTATGTTCACTTACATTGTTTCAGAGTTGGGCTTGGTGTTTCTGGGAGGCAGGCTGGGAGCTGCTGGTGTGATGCTGGATGGGTGAGAGGCTGGTGGAGGAGGTGGCAGTTGTGTAGCAGACTGCGGTGGAGGTACAGGCTGGGAGAGTGTTGCTGGGGAAGGTGCTGCCTGTTTCAGACCTTCGTTTTTAGAGCCTGAAAAAAAAAGAACAGGCTGAATTTATCAAGCAAACATCTGAGGAGGGAACCTCACTAGTTACATGAAATATTAGGATAAAATATCAGTACTGCACACACCCCAGAGTGAATATATTTTGTTGAATAGATATATTCTTAGATATATTTGGTGTTTCTTAGATGCTTCTTAGATATATTTGGTGCCTTATCTTACCAGAGAAGAGAAGCTCTACCTAGAAGAATGCCTTTAGAAGGCCATGAAAATGTCTTTGTCAAGAAATGAACAAGACATAAAAACATCAGTTCATCCAGTATATAAGCTCTTGCGCTTTCAAACAAAATTATCTTTTAATTCTACAATTTGCTTATAAAGACTAGCTGCAGAGTTTCCTTTGAGCACTGATGCAGTCTTGCTGGAGTTTTCCTTGCTCAGAGACAGAGTTTCAAGGGAAAGGATCAGAGAGGAAAAGATATGGCATTGATTAAGAGGTGTACAGTTCTCTGTACAGCTTCAAAAATGTCTGTAACGTAAGTTGTAAAAGGCTGGAGTTAATTTTCAAGCAAGCCCAGATAAGTGGCAGTTTGAGAAGCTGCATAGAGGCTACACCCTCAATAAACAGGTGCAGCATTAAAAACAAGATGATGCAGCGGACCAGGCACAGAAGCCATAATTACATGAGTGGGCTGGTGTGCATGTGTGCTGCACTGGATTCATTCTCTGTGTACAAGCCACAAGAAAACCATACTAACTATTGCTTTGAGAGTTCACGATGAGAGAAGTTATTCAATGCAACCAAATGAAATCACTGTTTGGATGCCGTGATGTTAAACCTGGAATTTTGTTTCAAGTATCGTGGGTGGATTAAAAGCTACCCAGAATGATTTGTCCTCAGCTCTATGGAGGGAAGTCCAACAAAACCTAAGGATGAGGAGAGCAAAAGGAAAAAGCAAATTCACAGTTCAGTTAAAACCAATTACAATCAAAAAGACCCCACTTGTCTTCTGGAGAATTTCTTCAAGTTCACACCTGTATAATGAAGATTAAAATCTTGTTAAGAAAAAAAACTCACCACGTTGGAAAAAGGTGGCCTAAATACAGAACAACAACAAATATTTAGTAATGCTTAATATCAAGACTGAAAGGTACAAAAACTACTGAAAGAGCTTTCTTTAGCTGCTTGGGAGTCTGAAATTCTGCCCTTCAGATAGACAGGAGGAGGGGAATTGGTAACTATTAGAAGGACCTAATGTGTCACACGGAAATCAAAGCAAAATTACCAAGCCTTGATAGTTTTTCTGTTTATTAACAAACAACTCAAAAATTTCAGGATAAATTTGGCTTCATGGCTGCTCGGAGCAACTTCTCAACATACATGTCATTAACTGTATTTGAAACCTGTTAAGTTCCTCCATTACTTAAACAGCAAAGTACTAAAAGTCCCAACACTGCTGATAACACAGGTGAATTCTTTGATGTTTTTGTAAGGAACATTCATCTTGCAAAATCAGACCTTTACAATTTAAAATATCCCAAGATTAAAGTTGTAAGATATCATGTATTTTTTTACTCACATATCCTTGTATCATTTTATTCAAAAGTATAGCCCAAAAATCAAGTGTAATGGTCCTTTCACTTAGTACTGAGTAGGCTACAGCAGGGTTAATGTGTGCCAACTGGAGAAAGCCCAGAGAAGGAGAGTGAGAATGATTAGAGGTCTAGAAAACATGAATTCTTGGAGATACTGAACAAATGATGGTTGTTTAGGGAAATATGGTAAGACTGAGGGAGGCAAAAATGAATACCTAAGTCTCTTGCAAAGAAGAAAGAAAAAAAATGTTTTTTTCCTCATTTCCATGATGAAGAAGGCAAGTGGTAATGTGTTTAAAGGCCAGCAATATTTGTCGGGAGGCACTTTATAATAGTGAAGGTAGAATTTCCATAGTTTAAGGTCTATGTTGAAGAAGTAGGATAAATTTATGGCACAAATCAGTTCTAGTATGGTTGTTCTTACCCTATATATAGCGGTGGATGGAACAATTTCTTTACATCCCTTCCCATTCAATGATGACCTTCTCTGTTTGTTGTCCTGTATTTTACAAGACATCACTTTTAAAATACTTAGTCCTGTATTCAGCCCAACAGCTAGAAATCTGATAAAATCTAATTTTGTCTAAAACATGTCTCCCAGAAAGATGTCCCACTTGTCTGAAGACAAGAGAAAGAATATACCACTACAAAGTTTGTTTGGTTAAGTTAGCTTACTGTCAAAGTCTGCATGTTACTGTTTTCTAAGTTCATCAGCTTTCAGGTTCTAATACTTTTATTTCTATTTTTTGTTTACTTAATCAAAGACATTTTTATAACCACTGTTTTCTACCCTTATGTTATTGATATCACTGAACTTAATATGTTTTTAATAGCAACTTGGTCTAGTGGGAGGTGTCCCTGCCCATGGCAAGGGGCGTGAAAATAGATGATCTTGAAGGTTCCTTCCAGTCCAAACCATTCTATGATTCTATGATAACTTTAAAGATCCAAACTTTTTAATCTCATCTCAAGGCATTTTTTTCCATCTAGCAATTAATTTGTAGCTATTTCTGTAATTTCTACAACTTTTCCAGCATTGTAAAAAATCTAGCACTGGAATTCTATACAACATGCCTCACACAGTGATGAAGGTTACAAGTTGTTCTTCATCTGGCCATATCTCTACTGATTTCATCCAGAGGGTTTCAGTATTTGCTCCGATTGTCACCCTTCCTCCTGTTCTGGAAGTGCAGACACCTGAGTATCAAACTAAGGCCCATTAGCAAAAAGATTTTATTAAAAAACTTTGTAACTATAAGAAGGTAATTCCTTAAGGTAAAACCAAGAATTTAGGGTCCCAGGCTGACAACCAGTTATGCATTAGACTTTTCTGTCACATCATTGTCTTTACTCAACTGTGGAGCTAGTTTTAGTGTATATATTTTTTTCCTGAGGCATTACAGTACATTTTTTCACAGGTAAGGTTTACATTACTTCATTCTGCATGTAAATTTGCATTTGAATTGAACTAGTCAAGATTACACGATTGTGTTCTTGTTGTATCTGGGACTCTGAGGACTGTGTGTTCACATTTAACTCTTCACAGTCTTTATTCATCCACAGACTTTGTCAGCTGTAATCTCCTATTGTTCTAAAAACCCTACTAAGATGAATAGTACTGACAATCTAAGTGTGTATTTGCAGTTGAATTCTATTAAGCAGATTCTAACCAAATAAAGAAGCCAGAAAGGTTTTTTTCATCAAAGCCATATTAATTGGTATTAATTATACTCTCAAATTTTTGTGTTTTAACAGGGAATCTTATATCATTTTTCCCGTGGTTATGTTTATGTTGTCCTAATACAGTGTTGTGTATATGCACCACATGCATATGTGCTTTGTGTCATCACACAGCAGTACTTCATTGTGGTTAGTTTGTAGGACTAAGGTAAAATTTCTGCCCAAGTCCCTGTGCATAATACTCCTTTCATCTGATGGCTCTTGAGAACCAAATTCAGGCAATAGGAAACTGAGCCAGGAAAGGACAGCACATGCATTTTAGATTAAATGCTTATTTTTAAGCATAAGAGCTGAATAGGCTGTCCCTTTTAATTTATGTACAATGCTAGAATCTAACAATAACTAAATGGTTATCATATTAATGGAAACACTGCTTTTTTATTTTCTAACTATTAGAACTGACTTTTCCTTGCCTTCAGAGTTGTAATTATCTGTACTTACACTGACTGAGACTGATGTGGGTGTAAACTGCTTTAATTCTAATACTTAAAACAATAGGATGAGTTAGGAATAGGAAGGTGACGTTCAGTATGAAAAAGCTGTTATAATCAGGCCTGCAGAGCCAGAGTTATCATAATGTTTCAGTAGTGTTTTGTTTCCTATTTTAATGGAGCATTTCATTTTGACTCCAGTTCCATTTTCTGTGTCTCTGAGACCCTTGGTACTCTGAGGACACAGAAAGGCTCTGTGATGGTAGTGGAACTGAGACACTCATAACAAGAAGTCAAAGTAAAACTACATTCTGGCTTCATATACACCCAGAGCACTCTCATCACAGGAAACAATGCTAAGGACCATCACTGTGCGGTCACTTTGACCACTAACACCTCAGCTTACAAACAGCCTCCTCTCTCTTCTTGGGACTTTTTCATATGCCGTACTGCACTGAAAAAACAGATGCAGAAGCTGAAGCTCTTCATAAAGAAATGAAAGAACAGATAAAAAGGAACAACTTCCTCAAAACCCATGCAGCTGTATAGCAGCTAAGAGAACTTGCCATAGAAACTGTCCATAGAAAGTACCAAATATCCCATTACACTGCTGCTTGTGGTATTAAACTTCTTTAATCATGCCCAGAGCTTCAGCATTTACAGCAGAACTGTGCACAGAACACTGCAAACACTTCTTTTGTTTTCTTGGGGAACCTACTCAAACAACTTCCATAAATGCAGTGACCAAAAGGTCACCTACATTCTTGAAGAATGTTTATTTATCAGGAGGTTCAGGACACTGAAGTTGTCTTGATATAAAACTTGTGATTTTGACACTTGCTACTCCTGGCTTGTGAAAGAGAAATACTGATATCTCTTTGGTAGCTAACATAACATCTAGAGAAAGAACCCATGTTCCCTTCATGTCCAAACACTCTGCTTCAACAGTTTCAGGAGAAATGAAGGTGTGTATAATAATAATATAATTTCCATGCCAATCCTGTGTGAACTCAAAGAGAAAGTAGTAAAAAACCTCAAAATAAATCCAGCTGTTTGGAACCTATGTACTCTATGTAGTCAAAAGCACGTTTAAGGGCAGGATGAGAAAAAGATACCCATTCTCACCTTGCTTAAATTTTCAGTGCTGTCCTGAGATGCCTGACTACTCTGTCCTGAGATGCTAATACCAGAAGTATGTGACAAATTGAAGGAAAATCTCAGCAGTGTTTGGAGTCCTTATTGGAGGAACGCATGCAACAAGCAGTACCTGGTGGGGTAGGAATCTGATGGGAACCAGTACTTTGGCCAGCACCAGTTTTTCCCAGTCCTTTTCAAAATCATAAAATAAACTGGACTCATGTCCAAGGGTGATATGAGCTCCAGTACTGATAAAGCCGAAATGACATGTTTCTATTTATCTCCTACCTAAACACCAGGGCATCTCACTGTTTGGATAAGAGATTGGCATATAGATGAAGAACAGTATTTAAGTACCAACCTGAGCAGAACAGAAGCAGTTAAAAGAAAAAAAAAATACTTAGCACTCACACCTGCAATTCAGCATCCATTGGCTTAATTATCTTCAAGGTATCAAGCTGTAGCATCTAAACCATCCATTGCCTTGACCCAGAAATTTCTAGTCCAAGATTGCATACTAAAAAAAACTGGAACAGAACATCAATGCATATCATGCTACCTTCCATTTCAAGTTCACTCTCATCACATCTACTTCATAATAAATACATAGCAATAGACATATGTAAGAAAATCCATTCCATAACAAGTCAGTCTCTTGCACAAACAAGGGAAAAGAAGTGTTCATTCACTTAATATCCTAAAAAGCAGACCATCTCCCTCTTTCTTTGGCCTGGAGTATGGCCTTTGACAAGATCTTAATCCCTTTGATCCCTGGTGCAGCAAGATACTGGTGAGGGGTCAATCCCTTCTGCTTTTATTAATGTAAAGAAAACCTGCAAGGAGACTTCAAACATTCCATGGGAAAAAATGCCTAGGATTTTAAATTTCTTAATGAATTAATTTAGTTTTTATAAAAAAGAACTCCAGAATTTTTCAAGCAGTTACAGTGAAAAGTTTTACATTTTGAAAGAAACGTTCTTTTATAAAATAAAATTCTTTTGAGCTACCCTGCAAATGCAACAGTGGTTGTCAGTTTTACTGCAAAACACTTCACTGTTTCTATATGAAAGATCTGGGAAGCTTTCTGGGTTTTACAGAGGGTTTGCTAAGAACCTGCAGCAACATTGGCAGCAGCTGATCACCCACTTCCTACTTTATTCATAACTTGCAGAGAGCTGTTCTCTGCTCCGTTTCCCTAACTCGTATATTCATTTAGATACAAGCCATGATTTCAAGTTTCACAATTATGCTGTTTTGGAGCTGCTCAAAGCAAGCAGGTGAACTTACAGCATTACTGAAGCTCAGTGCTTTTGATTATGCTGTTGACATAAATACTGTAATAGCAGAGACCCAAAGATTATTGGAGATACTGCTCACACCTAGAAAACAATGACCACAGAGTTTTTGATTAATGCCCTCCTTGAGTTCAGACCCCACTTTCAGAAATGCCCAGGTACAGTATTTTCTTTGTTTTTTTTATATTTTATTCTCCTCATTTCTCCAGAGTCTCTTTCCAATTTGATGGTAAGTTTGCTTTTTCAGCTTTGTACAAAGGAAAACACCTCCAAAAAAAGGGGGAATTTTGGAGGAAGAGAAAAGAGGAAAATGGAGACCTAGTACAGGTCTCCATCCATTTTAAGACTGTTTGCTCACAATTGCTCATACATCATGAAAAATATGATCAGAGCAGATGGAAAATTTGCCTTTTTTAAAGCAGAGCTACCCATTGATCTCAAATAGGAAATCTTGTTTCCAGAGCAGATGCACAGTCTCAAGGGTATTTCTTATAACACAAACAGCTATTCAATGTCTTATATTCTCAAAACAGCATGGAGATGACATATTAAGTCCCAGACCACACACCTCATAGATGACTTTTCCCATTCTATGCGAGACTCTAGAGACAAACAGATGAAGAATAAACACCCAAAACTGAGCATCTAAATCTACATTCAGGCTGAGAGCTGAAAAATATTAAGCATACACGTAATCTTACTCCCAAAGGAAAACCCACAGGTTTCATCCACAGCACTTTGGTACATAAAAGATCACAGAGTTGAGCCCTATGGTGACTAAATATGAGGTTAAATATTCAGAAGGTTTTGTCTGGGCAGTGCTGATTGGCATGAGGAAACTGATTTCAAACGACACGTATGTAATCATATGTAGAACCCTATCCTTGCCTAAAGGGGGACATAAAATTGATTCCCAATTGAACTATAGGTGAAACTTTTCATTGATAAAAAACCTTAATGTTTACTTCTTTCTTTTTTTAATAAGAAATATTTATAAACCAGAACCAGTTAATTTTATATTGCATGGTATCATTTCATATGCAAGAAAGAAGAATGGTGATTGGAAGTATTCAGAGATGGAGGACATCGAAGATAGCAATAGTTTAAAGCAAATCTTTGGTAAATCATTTCTATTTGAAACAGAAGGCAAAAGAAAATGCATACATTGATGCAAAGGCAATGAAAAGAAAATGTACTGGAAGAATTTTACTTGAAATGTGATTATTTATTTCCCAAACCAACAAACTGATGATGGGGTTGATTATTTCATAAACCTATTGTTCAATCTGAAAAATAATTACATTTTACATAGCATGCAATTCTAGTTAAAAATTAATCACAGAAGTATGAACACTGATATATAAAACATCAGTTGCATTGTATAAAACATCAGAATTTCCTGTGCAACAAAGTTTTGCATTCAAATAATGGGGTTTTGCACATTTTCTCTTCAAGATCTGCAAACAAGGAACATCATTGTTCCAAATGCATAGAATTTTGGAGGGTTCAGTTTTGAGTGGAAACCGATGACCTCATAAATGTTCATTAATAAAATGAATCTTTCAGGATAAAATTGTTAGTATACTGTTTTAAAAGGTTCATAACTTCTTTACTATGAAATGCTGAATGTTTTGTTTGTCTCTATTAGTACTGAGTATTTACTTTAGTATTTCATCATGAAGTTCAAAGCTTTCAGGAATGACTAGCTGTTTCCTATAATGAATTATTTGGACAGCTAAGTTAATTAGTCAACTTATTAACTTGTGCAGTGTTACCCGTGTAATGCAACCAAATGGTGAAGATTTGTTAAAAGGGTTTCTTCTTGTGAACCAAAATAGGTCTAGGAAATAAAAGTACTTGCTACAGTATTGTATATATATTGTCAAATAAAAATATTATTCATGCTGCATAGTTTTACATCTGTAAACCACTAAGGAATTATTATTTAAACAAAGAAATTAAGAACTTCCAGCTCAAAGAGAAATTTCAGTGTGTATCAAACTTGAAATATATGAGAAGTGTATGCCACAGTCTTGTAAGTATGAGTAACCAGACTATAAAGCATTATTTTTTGAGCTAGCTGGACATGAGACCTCTAGGGTTCAAGGTCCACTCTCCAATAGTGGTACCAGAAACATGTTCAAAACTTGATCAACATGATATTTTTGCATATCTGGGGAAAAAGTGTACCATAAAACTGCCTATAAAGTAATGTGATATACCAGATACACTTCATTGCCACAATTCTTTGCAAAGTAGATTTTCAGCAAAATATGTAACAACTTAAAGAATGGGAAACTTTCAGCCAGTTCACATCAGTCTTATTGAGCTCTAAATTAAAATTATTAATATAATTTGTATTCATATTATTTTCTGGGATAGGGACAGGTTTCAGAATGCTTGCTGTTTTACTAAAGCAGAGCTCCTTGTGTAATGTGACCCATGTAATGCAACAGAATGATGAAGTTTCATCACAAGTGTTACTTCATGTGAGTCAAATAGATGTAGGAAATAACAAGATTTCAAAAACTAAAACAAGGAAATATAATTAAGCAGAGTGAAATACTAATTTCCATCAGTTTTATTGTTTTTCTCTCTAGCATTTTTCTGTCACCTTCCATGATAGTCATGGCTGTCTTTTTTTTCCTCCTTTCTAACTAGTGTTGTCAACATTCCTTCACAAAGACTCCTTTTGTGTGTGGTGTAATGCCAAAGACATTGTGTTAAACCCATCCAGCACTGACCTCATTGGAGGGTGGACACTGGATTCTAATAGAGCATAACATGCCATGTGTTTCATACAGTCCTTTGCAGAAGTCCAGAACTATTGAGAGGATATGTTTAGCATATACTTTGGCTCAAAACAGAAGTGGCCTCAAAACAATTCAAACTGCCTGTCAATCTGTATTTGGAATTGCTAATAAGTGATCATTCAGACTTACTCAACAGAATTAACAGATGCATTCACATAGTTTATCTTCAGAGTCCTAAATTCTGCATCTTAGATTCTGAAGTCTCTGCTCAGGAATTATTATAGCTGACTCAATGGGATTTAGTGTAGTCAACTGCAGGACTGACTCTAGATTTCATATGCAGAATGTAACAAGTGTATACATGAGAAAGATATATTTCTGTGCCTCCATCCTATGATATAAACAACCCATATTTATTGTTAATTGTACTACAATCAAGATGGTTGAATTAATTTTTAAATTGCAGTGGTTTATCTTTTTCAGTGCTGTAAGCCATACTAGCAGTTTAATTTGTATTCTTGTCCACATATTTTAGCAGCATTGTATGGTGAGTCCTTGACAAATTAAAAGGTAATGCTTTAAAAACTTCAGTGTGACAGGGTCTCCTCTATAATATTAATATTCTTTGTTGTGGAGGCTCTTAAAAGATCTGAAAAATTCTCTTTCTGACTGAAGCAGACTGAAAGCATGTGTCCACTCTTTGCTTATTGAAAAAATTTAGTCTTAAATACATATTCAAAAATTATAGTGCATGTAATTACCACTGGAGAATGAAGATGTGAACAAAAAGACTGAGGGAAATTTAATTCAACTGGTCTTTTGGAGCTTACAGGTTGCAATCTTGAAAGATGGCCAAAGAAATAATATTGAAATTAGAAAGGAGTGCAAACCTCTTTTTTGAAACTGACTTTATGCCAGTCCCATGACTGAGACAGCTCCTTTGGGGTCAGACCCACACGGATGAAGTCATTGATCTTGTATAAGACTATGTGCATTGTGTGGGATTTCATACACCGTGGTCTGATTTTCGTGATAAATGCATGGCTTTGACTATATTTCAACGGAACATTGTTTTTCAATTCTAGGAACTTCAAACATTGATTCTCCTGTTTCTCAGAGGTTTAAAATATTTCATTATAATGAAAGAAGAACCGTTTCTGTTCTTTCACTTTCAGAGAAGGAGAGGGAGGAATGACAAATGTCCTGAGAGGAAGGTTGAAGAGATTTTACATTTGTTTCCACTAAAAGCTACACGCAACATCTCGTCCAGATTTTGTAGTTGCTTCCAAGCAGATCCAGCAAAGTCAGGTTCTTAATTATGATTCTATGTGATCATTTCAAACTTCACTTCCATAGTTTTCAGGGAAGTGTATGCAGAAACAATAATAATAGGCATCAACATCATGAAATCTAATCAAAGACTAGGTAAAAAGCCTCGAAAGTCTTCAAATTTCCGTAAATAGTCTCACTTCAGTACAATTTTGATATCACTTAAAATTCAACATTTTAGCTAGGTATAGCAAAGTCCGAGCATTATGTTGCTGTTCTGAAATTAGAATTTTGACACTTTCTTGAGCCATACAGGGGTTTATGGCATGCTATATTTCACCTGTGCAGAGGCATCACATCATTGCATACATCTACCCCCACCTCACCCTGCACCGCATCGTTTGATATCACCTACTTTTAGTTTCATCTATCTTAAAAACAGATGATTTGGCTCAAGTTACAATTTTTTTTACCCCCTTACCCCTTAAAACTGAGCTGTTGTGTAACTTTATCCAATCTAGCACTGAGGTTAAAAAAGAAAACCTACATTGACCTTTAAGTCCAGATTCTGCAGTAAACAGCTGTGACATCCTGTGATAAAAAAATCCCCTCTTCTTTATAGCTTTGGAAACTGCTCTTTCATCTTGCCATCATGTAAAAGCAATAACTGACTGGTTCTAAGGGGCTTTGCAAAAATGGTTAAGACATTTACTGTCCCTTCAGAGTGGTAGTTGCTTGTTAATTGCTTTGCCAACAGAGTGTTGTGATAACTTTGACAATGTACCTCAAATTTTAATTCCTCCTTTCTCTGCTTGTCTTACCCAAATCATATAGCCTTGTCACTGTGTGCTTACACAATCCATTGGAGAACAGAACCTCAACAAGGACTGCAGACACAACCATTACCTGAATTATAAATCACAAGAATTTTCTTACATGTCTTCTTTTATCTTAGATTTAGTACGGTTTCCTTTTGCTTGTCCCACTACAAGTCAGAATTCTTCCCCTAGCTGAAGCCCCAGTGTTGATCATTCACAAGGCATTCAGAGGTATTTAGAGTGTGCCAGGTACCCTGAGCCTTCAACTGACTTTATGTGGGCAGCCATCTGTGCACACACAATCCCACTGAGGTCAGCCCAGGTGCAGTTCTCCTCTGAAAGAAATGGTTCAGTTGTGGCCTCATATGAAAAGCTGTCAGCAAAATTACTTTCCTTCTCTTCTCTTTTTTTTCTAAAAAAGCCCTGTTTGCACTTTGGGTGTTTATTTTATGGTTAGTATTATTTTCTGAATCTAGAAAGGTCATGCATCTCATTGATTCTAAGCTCATGTAAATATGATCTCTCAGGGAAAATTGCTGTAGTGTGAAATAACACAGGAATTTATGAAAGTGGCATGTATTCACAGGCCCAGGCAGGAATTTCTTAAAGCCTTCCTCCACTGGAAAATAGTAATGCATCAATAGTCAGTCTTTCCTCAGCAAGACACTTTCATCTGCAGAAGTTTTAACATGAAGAGTTTTTCAGGACAAGGTGAAAATTTCTAATCCAAAGCAAGGCCAACACCAAACCAGCATCCCTTATTATTCATTCAGGCACGGTGAACAGTTTAATTCTTCCTCCCATACATGAATAAGACTGCTGCATCTCAGGTGAGTCCTTTAACCTCTAATGTTTAAAGTTATTTCATGTCCAGTGAATACTTGATTATGAAAAAAAAGTAAACCAACTTTCATGGGAGAGGATAACAACCAAAGAAAAAGGTGTGAATTAATGCTTCTGAGAAAGCTGGATTCAAAGTCCTGGTTTAAATTGCAGTATGAGTTTTTTCTGCACCTCAGGCACTTACCCCTAACTCAACTATAATAACCACCATGGAGCTTTTATCTTCTTAAAGAACGAGACAAAGCCTAGCTCTTGCCCTAGTACAGATCAGAACCCCAAAGTCTAGATCTCAGAAAGCTTTGCTGGATGGGAAAACCATTTCCATTGTTTGTTCTTCTTTTTACTCAGCATCTGAATCACAGCAGCAAATTAAGCAACTATGGCAAGCTGCTGTTTATCAGGACAAAGTAATGAAGAAGAATTTGTGCTGTGGGGGTGGCATCTTCCTGACATGACTTTGAGTCTTGAAATGGCAGTTAAAAAAAACCCACCCAAACTAATTCAGTTTAACTGCCTTTCCAAAGCAGGTATGTTTTGTCATTTGAATTTAATGTTCCAAGAAACAGAGTAGCAATTAATAACTTTGGTGAGCTGAAAATGAGTTTGTTCAGGATTCACTCTAGAACATCTGGTCACTCCACCAGAACTGTTCTATGGAGAGTTCTGGCCCCAGTGAAATGATCTGCATAATTAAAGCCAAACAGAACATCAAGATACACATTCCAGCCTACAGGGCAAGGCAGAAATTCAGGGCCACCATGAACAGCTTTGTATTGATGTGGTTTCTGAATCTTTCAGTCTTGCCCTGACCCAAAGACTGTGAAGTAGAGAAGACCACGTCTGACCCTTCAGTTCTGCTTAGTTGGGTGTATATTTTGCAACATGTTTGAAGAACAACCTGTGCCACTACAGTGGGCAGCTCTGTCCTTAGCTCATGTTCCCAGTGCGACTCATCCAGGCTGGTGGCCTCACTAGTGCTGGTTAGTGACAACTGAAGATCCTCATTCTAGCAAATGTTCTGATAGTATCCTTACAGCCCTGTTCACAGAATTCATTTTAAATGCCTAAGATAAATATTGTAACTCTCAATTTCTAAAAGAGGATGAAAAAATTGTTTGTGTCTGTACCTGCATGGGAACCAGGAAAAAAAATGAAATAAATGAATAAAAATTTGAATAAAATAATTCCTCCATCAATTACTTAAAAATAAACTAAAAAAAAAAAAAGTATTTTTAAAAAAATAATTGCAAATTTGGGTGTTTCCAGACTTTGCAAAGTTCTAGCTGGCAAAACTCTTATTATTTTTGTTTAATGAAAATATTTTCTGGTGTCATTTGCTGAAAATGCTGCCTTTCCATTTTGACACTGCTCTGGACACTCAACCAGGCGTGCTGAACAGTGCTCTGTGGAGAACAGGCAGCTGCTGAGACTGGCATATACTGGCATATTTCTTTTACAGATATACACAAATTTACACCATTTGAGGATCTAGCTCTCATCTTGGATTTGTGACAACTTTTCCATAAATGCAGCATAACACAGGAAAATCAGAATGTAGCAGTTGACCAGAAAATACATTTTATGTTACTGATACACTCCTATTTTTTTACTGGAACTAATAATATCAGAATATATAGTTGCATGCACACTGTATTTTTTGTGTGGCTTTTGTCTTTCGGGAAAGTCAGCTCTGAGCTTTTTTATCTGGTCATAACCCCTCTTCTGTCTCAGGAGGACCATTTTTATGTGCATTCAAAACTGTTGAAGCACAAAGCCATACTGTATTCTAAACATGGAAGACATGAAGACCAATTTTGTATCAAATTATTAATGTACCTGATGCACATGCACAGCTTGGACTTATTCAGAGTATTTATTGTCAGGTATATTAGGCATCTAATTTTAACACTGAATCGTACTATTGGACATCTCCCTTTCCCACTGACTACACTGAAAATTTAAGAGTCTAAGTTTGATATGTTTAATTAAATCTAGAAGAGATGGTTGAGGCAGACTAACATAGGTGAAATGCCCATCATTATCAGAAATTACTTAGCTGTGTATATCACCTGACACAATTAGTTGCAGGACACAACTGGCTAAAATTACTTGAGCAAAAAAGATACATGTGAGGTTTGAATATGTTCTTTGTTTCCTGAACTCAATACAGAGAGCAGTGCATAAAGGAGAAAAAAAAACCAAACCAGACCCCCTTGGAAAACCACCATAAAAATTTAACACAATAATAATTTTTTATTTCTGTCCTTGTTTCTCACATGAATTGAGATCAAGAACAGCTTTCCTCTGGACCTATGCAACTTAAAATTTTGATTTTGAAACAGGATTAGAATTTCTTATATAAATCATAGTTCTCAGCACTTGATGCTATAAGAAAAAAGAGAAAACTTCCTTCAGCTGCTGTAAAACTTTTAATTTGCATCACTCATTCCAACTGAAGTGGCTGATTTTAACTTTTTAGAGTTGTCAAAGAGTGCCTAAAATCTTTGGAGGAAAACCTTAACCCAAAAGTTTGAAATTCAAGTGATTTAAGGGAGCATTAAACCTCTGCAAAACTGATCTCTGCTTAAAGAAGGTGACAGGGGCTATGTGGGTCTAACTTTAGGGGACTACATTTTTACATGAGATTTTCAAGGGCATATTTTGAGTGCCTCAGAAACAGCTTATATCATTTTTGCAACTTGTCTTATGCGGTGAAAGGAACCTGTTGAAGCAGAATTATTTGCGGGATTGGAGTCACAACAATTTCTTTTTTTTTTCATAGAGATTTGTGTTTCATAGAGCAAATACATTTACAGAAGCTCTCATTACACATAAGACCATATAAAATTTTGCAGAAACCTAGTAACAAGCCTTAAATTCATGCCTGGATTATGACCATCAGAAAGTTCAGAGGCTTGGTTATTCACAAAAACAGTGAGGCAGAGCCTCAGGTGCTACAAACTGGCACACTACTGAAGTCAAGCGAATCTAACAGAAGACACTAAGTCTATGAGATGCCTTTGGAGTGTGGATTCAGATCTGGGTATAAAATCGATGCAGTTCCGTATGGTAACAACAGATTCTGTAATTTTGCATAGTGTTCAACTTTCTAAACAAACTTTAAGATACAACAATTTATAGGATCACACTGTGATTAGTCACTGTGAAAGGCAAAAAAAAGAAAAAAAAAGTGGTTACTACAGGTTGTAGTATATAATTTTGGTGGCCCTCAAGCTGTGCCCAGGAAATTACTGTCAAGAACAGGACACAGAACATCAGAAAATCAATATACAGTCATAGAATTATAGATTGGTTTGAGTTGGAAAGGACCTCAAAGATCACCTAGTTCCAACCCCCCTGACATGGGCAGGGACACCTCCCACTAGACCAGGTTGCTCAAAGCCCCAAGCAACCTGGCCTTGAACACTTCCAGGGAGGGGGCAGCCACAAGTCCTCTGGATAACTTGTGCCAGTGTTTCACCACCCTTACAGGAAAGAATTTCTTCCTAATATCTAATCTAAATCTACCCTCTTGCAGTTTGAAATCATTACCCCTCAACCTATCACTACTTGCCCTTGTAAAAAGTCCCTCTCCAGCTTTCTGGTAGGCCACCTTCATTTATAGGAAGTCAGGACTTAAATATCTGTTGGGAAAAATACTTGCATTCCCTGACATGAGTTATTAGCTACATCTAAGTAATTTTGAAAAACAAATAAACCTGATACAGAAAGCATTCAACCTACACTTTATCACTGAGGGAGGGAGAATATAATTCTAATTTCTGATCTGTACAGAAGAGATACAAGTGTAGATTTAATCTTTAAGGGGTTATCTGATGCACAAGTGTTATTTCTGAACAGAACAGAGGATTCCACCTGAAATAAATCGGATACTAACACACACATTAAAAAGCCAATACTGAAGAAAACAAGAACAGAGAGGACTCACTGTCTTTTTGGCTGCTGTTCCGGAACCTTTCCAGGTCCACACTAGGGGGTCTGCTGGGCTTCTGAGGGGGCTCGCCCAGCTTGAACAGTGGGGGCAAGGCTTTCCTCTTGAGGGTTCCTGAGCTCCTGTCCCCACCTTCTTTCCCTTGTGATCCACCTGATAGCATTCCTGCAGCAAGCGTTGTGTTTGTCTTATGGAACGTAGAAGAACCTGATTCTTCCTGGGTGATTTTGTTGAGAAAGATGTTCTTGGCAGCACTTATTCCCTTTTCTTCAGTCTTTTCCTCCACATTTTTGGGGATGCTTTGAGATGACCTGGACCAGCGGCCAGTAGGCTTCAGAGCCATGTTAGAAAAATGACTGCCTGCAGCTTCTGCAGCACGGTTACTATTTTCATCCATTTCCTTTGCTGCTTTAAATGAGTGTGTATTTGGTCTAGGGCCTGCTAGACCTTTTTGCAGAGAAACATTTTTATTAGAAGTGTCTTCAGTGTGGGAGACCTCACGGTTAAGAGAAGGTTTCTGTGCAAGAGGTGGTTTAGAGAAAGGAGGCTTAGGCTCATTTTCTTGTGTTGCAGACATGAACTTTTCCTTCATTTCAGTTACTTTTGAAAATGCTGGTTTTGCCTCACTCTTCTGTGGTGCAAAATTTGAATCTGATTTTGTTCCCCGAGAATTTTTTTCTTTCTCATGAGGAGCAGAGTTAAAGAACTTGTTCTCTGCAGGTTTTGGATACAGAGGCTTTGGCTCTTCTTTTGCCAAGTCACTGGTCTTGGTGGGGGCATTAGTGCATCCAGCTTTTCCATCATTTTCTCTGTTAGTTGCTTTAATCTGAACCCCAAACCTTTGTGCCACTGGTTTCAAATCTGGGGGCTTTGGATCCTTCTCTGTTTTATCATCAACTGAAGGCTTGACCCCCAGAGGAGGCTTAGCATGATCAGGTTTGTGAAAAGTATTGGGTCCTGAAGCAGAAGTTGCATTTCCTTGACTTGCAAATTTCTCAAATGCTGCTTTCCTTGCCTGTAATCCGGTAAACATAGGTTGTCCTGGGACTTTAAAGGGTTGACTCTTACTAGAAACATCCTCTGTGGAGCTGTTACCTGTGTTAAATTTCGCCATGAGTGACTTCACGTCTACTCTGCTATGCTATAAGCATAAAGAAGAAAAAAAGAAAGAGCATCAATGAGAAAGTCCCTGCTGCAATGTTCACACATACTGTACTTTAAAGAGTTTCCTGGTCTGAGGCTTGTAGTACTGCTGATTGGCTGTGGAGATATTACAGCACATCTTCCTGTAGGGTTAGAGAAGCTGAGAATTTTGTTGTATCTTTGCTGTGGCTATAAAATCTTCTAAAATTTTCAGGTGCTGCCTTTAGAGTGGTCATGCAGGTCATATTGAGCATACTATAATTTCTGAAATTGGGAATGGAACATCTAATAAATATAAGAAAATACATACTACTTTAAAATTCATGTATCCCTAAAAATAGAAGTGTCCTGTGGTGAGAACTGTAGACTGTACTGGAACATGGATTATGTACCACACTAGTCTTATTCCTATCAGCTCTTTGGAGAACTGCAAGTTCCTTTGTGAAAAAAGAAATTCTTCTAGTTTGGGGTGTGTGTGTCAGTTTTTCTTTCCCTTTTCAGCAATCATCTTCCCTGTTGCTCCTCCTGCCCTCACTTCGTCCTGGTTTCTCTTCTCCATTTTGTATCTGAAAAAAAACTGTGCGTGTGTGGATGGGAAATGAAAACATGTGGAGTAAAATAGGAATAAATGACCATCAAAACACCCAGATTCTGTCAAAGATACTTAAATTCTTAGGGGGAAAAAATTGGACAAACCAACTTAATTAAAAAATGTTTTAATTGGTCAGTCCTATTCAATACCTTTCAGGACCAGTCTTTAATATGAACTTTAATTCATTTAATATGAGCATTCATTTAATTCATTTAATATGAGCAAAAGCTCAATACATTTGAATTCAGTACAATTGCAACACAGAGCAGTGAAGTATGGGGGCAAAGGTGAGCCAGCTGGTCCCACTGCACTGGGCTGGGGCCGCCTTTCAGTTTCAGGGGCCTTCTGCAGCAGGGACCCCTTTCCCAGCCAACAGTGGCAGCAGGGGTGCAGCTACAGCAGATACGCTTGCATAAGTGATGCACAACTTACTTAAATGGGATCTGTTTTACGTGAGTGAAAGGAATTTAAAATTTAAGACCAATGGTATAAGACAGGGATGTTATAACTAGGAAGAGCTCTGAATCATTTGTTTGGAAACAAAGGAGTATCACTACCAAAAATAAATAAGGGTCTGAAAAAAAAATTTAGAGTTTGAAGAATGAACCATGTCTTCACTTAGTACAGTTCAGTAGGTGTTCAGTAATTTTTTTTTATTTAATTAGCAAAAGCTTCTAAATTGGAGTTTTGCTCCTTTTGCCTTGTTTGATTGTACCACATTATATGATTTGCCTGTTATGTTGGGATAGTTTTACCTGTGACTTCTGCAACTTAAAGTTAAATTTCCCAGTCTTTCAATACCACCAAGTCTTTCCAAACTTTTTCTGTTACACTACGAAGTTACTCATATTAAGTGCAACCCAAACAAGATAGACATATGTCAAACTTATCCCCAGAGCACCATACTCTCACCTCTTTGCACATATAGGGAAGGGAGGAAGTACACATGTACCTAGGGAGATTATCATGTTTAAGCCATCTACTGCTTGTTGACGTATATGCACTCATACACACATATAATTGCAATGTAGAAATATGTATACGTGTTACTAATCATTCAAGATTTCTCCCACAACACCTCACAAAGCACTGATTTTACCTAAGCAGAAAGTTAAGCTAATTGCAATGCCAGAAAAAATTACCCCTCATCTCTTTTGACTTCGTACTAGTGCATGATTTTTTTAAAACTTCTGTAAAAAAATCTAAACCATCACGGATAGTGTAATTTTATGTCAGAGTCTGAAGTCTTCAGAACATATAAATGGCAATGTGATTAGCTGCTTGGTCAATTCAGCAGCTCATTTCTTTTGAAAGTTATAGCAATAAATTGATTCTTCTGCTACCTCTTCCTATTGAAATATAAGAAAAAGTACTCTGTCAAACCACAGCAATGTGAACATTCTAGACAAGAGACATTCAGCATGTAGACCTTTCGGAAGCTGGAAATGTGGCTTTGAATAAACTTTTCTTGTTATGATATACGGTTTCTGAAAAGTTTTCTACATCTTTACAACGGCAAGGTCAATTACATTCTTCCAAATGCACTGAACTGTTCACTACTGCCATTTTAGGAGTGTCTATGTATTTCTTTTAGTGAATTTCTGCCCAAGTACTGTGAACAAACCTTGCCCTAGTCATGTGGATTTACAAGCTCTTCAGAAGTAAAAGGCTTCTGGGCATGTGGAAGGGTTTACAATCAGCAATGTAGCCTCTCTCATTTATTTACAGTGGGTAGTAGGTGGTAAAGGTAACACTCTAAGAATCAAAAGAGAGTAAGAAACTCTGTGAAAGCTTTCTGCTTTTCTTTAATGTATGTCACCAGTTCCTGCTTTCATAAGCTACATTATACTAGAAGCCATAATGTGTATTCTAGTGCACAACCTGACTGGCCAGGTAGACATATGGGGAACTGGGAAAAAGAATCTTTTCTTTGCGGCCCTGCTCATAAAGCAATCCCCACAGTTTCTGTGTTTCTGTTCCCAGAAGCGGCAGCAGTTACCTATTCCATTAGCTCATACAATAGGTTTTAAATCGTGAAATGAGAACTTGAAAAGATTCTGAAGTAAGATGAAGTTCACCCTACCCTTCCTCATCAAAGTGCAAAGTGCCTGTGGGATAGAGGACTCTCAGGCAGAAGTACTTTTGTTATTTTCTATACTTTCTCTTTGCACTCTACTGGGAAACTCAGTGCAAAATGTTTTGTCTGTTGAGCTTCTGATCTGAACTGGAAGCAGCACATAAGGTGCACTGAAACATTTGCTTTTATATGAGATGGTTGCATTATTCAAATGTGTTTTCTCAAATCTAGAATAACCCGGTTTTAGTTCCCATGCCATAGATTCATCAAAGAGATTTGTATACGCAGTGCTTTCCCAGCCTCCCACTGACTTCAACAGACACACAAAGATAACAAGATACACTTGTACAGGATTCTTCTACAACTAGGTCTCCTACAGTTGGATCTTAACTACACTTCAGTGTAATCAAGAGCAATTCTTCATTATTTACAATGTAACTGCATATTTCTGTACAGAAATAGTGTAATGAGAACACAAGAAATATAAAAGTTCCAACTGCATTCTTTGTGAATTTACTGTGAATATTCCAGTTTCAACTATCAGCCTGATCAAAAAACACTTGTTTTGTTTTGACATAAGCATGCTGGCATTATTTACTCTTCAGTCTTGGTGAAGCCAAAAGATCATTTCACTTCCCTTTGTGCTTGCCCTTTCTTTAAACAGCAACAGTGCATCAAGGAAAGGAATAGCCAATGTGTATGCACATGATATTTAATTAAGCAAAGAAATATATGTAACTGTTGACTGTACAAGGTATTGTACAATTCTTCAAAATACATGCAGATCTGATTTATAAAGGAAAAAAAAAGTGTTTCACTTCCCACCTGTAACTTTTTCCTTTCTATTCCCAAGTGATAGGGTCTAAACAAGCCTTTTAAAAAACTCATAGTCTTTTAACAGAATTAGATCTTGATGAAGTAATGAAATAAAGATTATAAAGCTATCTTTTGAAGAAGAAAAGTGTGTATACTCATGAATTCTGTGACAGTGAAATAGCCACGGAAGCTGGTAACCACTAAGGGAAGTGAGCTTAATCTATGGACAGGATATAAGAAATAAGGAACTGGACAGAAAAGACAAGGAAAATGACATATGAAAGTTAGAGAAAAATACAGATCTGAAAATCATTTGGCAATATAAATGCCTGATTTATCTTCTACTCAAATTAATGGATTTTAGGGAGTTTAGCTGCTTGCACAAGATGATAGTGCCATTCTAAATTCATAATAAATTATTGCTTTACTATTTCCTTATCCAGACATAGAGGCTTCAGTATTATCATTATGCAGCTTTCTTGTTACCAGAAGAGATAAATATTTTCCAAGATGCTTTTCGTCCCCTGAGTCTAGTTATAACTACCAGTTAAAGAAGTCTCCCTCTAATAGTGAGTGCAGCATTTGGAAAGCAGAGTAAAGATGTTGCAATACCCTGTACCTATAAATGTAGGTAGTGGAAGTATGAAGGTAAGGCAGAAAGACATATATCTAAACAAAAAGACTTGCTAATATAACTATTGGTATACAAGAGGAATGAGCTCTCCTCAGATACTAAATATTGAAGAGGCAGGCTATTTTGTTGTCTGGGCTGTTTTTTGAAAGGCAGAGCTCTAGGATGGAGAAGATAGACAGAAATCTAAGAGATTCCTTGGTGTTATCCTGAGAACATTGTTTCAAACATCTCTCCAAGAGCAGCAAGACAAAACCAGCACACTCATGAGGACATGTGGTTGCCAAAATTAGACAAGTCAGTCTTCCAGCTTGATCACACCCTATTCTGTATATATTCTATTGTGCATTCCTCTGCACCTTTGTTGTCCCTCTCCTGCTACTTTTTCTCATCTTTTACCTAATCATAAGACCAACTACACCATATTGCAGGAACATGAGAGAATAATACAGTTCATCAACTCAGGTCAGTTTGAGACCAGGACTAGTGAAGACATTGAACTCTACCAGAACAGCCAGATGACAACCTAGAGAGGTCTTATTGCTGTCACAGCCTATGCAAGAGGCCAAGGTATCTATCCATGCATGGTGATTTCTTTATTCTATGTGAAGTTCAACACAATGTTTCACTTTTTTATTCTTGCATCTTTTTGGTACCTGTCTATGTTAAAATAAAAAAAACTGTCAACAATTGGCAACTTAGTCTCCAACAACAGAAGCCTGGCATCTTCAATTTTCCACCAAGGTCTTCTATCCAATAAAACCAGACTAAATATCTCTTCCTGAAAAAGGATTATGATTTTTTTTTTAACATGGTTTTATATAAGCACAGAGTTTCATGATACTTAATACTTTGGGCTTTTAAAATTATTTTTCTTATATGCTTCAGAATAATGTAAATTTTCTAACAAGTCTGCCCAGAAATGAAGCAGACAGATCGCTCTTCACTCAGAACTCTATTTATATATAGTGTATACAGTGCCTTATGAACACCTTTGGTTTGACTGGTTATTCTACTAAAGCTAATGTGACATCTTCAAGTCTTAAGGAAGTAAAACTCGAGTTCCTGCCACTGAAAAGTTCCTATATAAATTTTTAGAATTTCAATATCCCATATGATTTTACAATAAATTTTGTGCTGTTTTAAGCCATTGAGTACCATTTTGACTCACTACTGCAAAGAAAAATATTTTCCATGACCCACTACAAACAAAATACATACACCAAAACCTCAATCCAAAGTACAGTATATTAAAAAATACCCCACCCACAAACCAAACAGACACAAATAATGCAAAAGGAATTACTAGGAAATAATTGCCTTTAAGTGATATCATTTCTGTTATTCTTCAAAATGCAAAGGTCCTTTAAATTAGGAGTAGTCATAGTAAAATTTCAGGGAACCAAACACAAAACTTCGAGAAAGAAAAATTCTATCAGCTTGGCATCTTTACAGCTCCATGACTAGTTGTAACTAAAATCTTAACATTTTCAATTATATGAGGTTATATGCAATACCTTGTACTGATTCTATTTCTCCTTGAACTACACACATTTATTTCTGAGACAAACATACACCAATTTACCTGGATTCCTCAAATCTCGCCAGTATTTTGATACAGGCAGAAAAACTGGCTCCTTCAATGAGAAAATCCACAAGTTTATCACCTTAACAGCCTGGTCTGTTTGCTAAGAGGAGTTCTGCTTCTCACTGAGTTTGCGTAAGAATGCAGCTTGTGGGTTTCATTATCATGATCAGGAGAGAAAACTGCTCCCCTCAGGATATTAGGCAAGAAGTTGTGGAGGAAAAAGGAACTAAAATGTGTTCAGACTGTTTGACTGCTGCCATCAGCAGTATTTACCATGTGATATCTAGAAGTATTGCATTTACCCCATATTGCAGTCCTGTGAAGCTATATTGGTGCATACAAGCTTGAGTCTTTACAGAATAATGGCTAATGAAATGTATGTGGTAATTAAAATCGTAAAGACCATAAAAGGCATAAGTGAGTGGACTGACCCCTTGGGTTCATCAAGTCTAGTCTTCTGCTACCATCAAGAATCACTGCATATATTCCCACTCACCAGGTATCAGCTAATGTGTTTGCTTTCTCCCACCTTTGCAGTAGGATCTCCAGAGATTCTACTGGCTATTTTTTTAATGCTTTGCTATGCAGAGATTGCATTTTTAAAAAACTATGATCACACTTTTCTTCTGCCCTTCTGCCTGTGAGTTCATTACACAAATCAAAGACTTTGAAGGATAAGAAAATCAATATTGAGAAAATAAGCTTCACAGGAAATTCTAACCAGTGTTTGTGCTGAAGGTAAACCCAAACCATGAAGGCAGAATCCTCTACTAAATACAGCTCAGTGAAGCTGCTGGAGCTCTGCATGGGGATGAGATTGCAGGAGAAAAAAATGCATGTCTTTGAATTTCATTATCCATCACTTCTCCTTCTGCACAACTTAGTATTTTTCAAAACGCTTTTGGATGTCAAAATAAAGCATTGATAATTCTTGATATTACCAGCTTAATTTTACAAAAATTTCTATCTTAGCTAGTTCAGAAGCTTATTAAAATGCTGGATGGAGCTTATTTCAGTTAAAAACACTGTCACATGCTTTATATTTGCCACTTGCCAATGATAACTCTTTTCTTTGTTACATAATGCATTTTTTTTCTAGTGGGAGAAATACAGTTTATTGAAATATTTATTTGTGAAAATAAACAATCATCATCCATGATGAAGACCTTATTATTAATATTAAGGCAGATAAGACTCTGTGACTATTGCTATTCTATCTGGTGGTCTTCACAACTGCTTTAAGATGCTAACTATAGCAATATAGTCATTTTGCATGATAAACATAGCCACAAGATTTTGCTTATAGTATTAGTGCTAGACAAATCATGCAATGATCAAAGAACAAGCTCATCTTTGCAGCTCTGAATGCTAGACAGTTCTGTCACCTTCTCTTTCAACCAATATACAGAAATAAATATATCCCTAATACAATGCAGATGAGAATATAAATTGCAATAAACACAATGAAAATAACTGTTTATGCTACGAAATTGTTGTGAAATTTGCCCATCTGCAATGTCTACCATATGCTTCATTTGACATTTGCAGGTGCAACATCTTCCTGGATCCTCTCCTTTTCCCCCCTTACTTCTGTGAAGGATGTTTGGAGTGATTTAGGGAAATTAGCTATTTTTAGGTGAAGAAAGAATTTGAAGGAATTAATATTTTAAGGAACAGGATCCACAAGCCTGAAAGTAGCTTATAGATATTTTGCCTTTTTATTTTTTAAGAAAACAACAACAGCAAAAAAAAAAATCACAAGATGATTTCAAGCAAGCCAAGAATATCAATAATGATAATGCCTTCCCATGCATAAGCACACCATTCCAGACTCTGTGTAGACCAAAACCAGCATCTAAATCCCAGCATAGCAATGGTGTGTAACTGTTCCCATGTGCAACTGCAGCCATAGGTACTTATTTTTAGCAGAACATTTAGTCAGTTTTCTGTTTCTATGTACTTGTGGGAAAAGTGGCTGAATTAAATTTCTCGAAAACAGAGGAAGGACAAAAGGGAGGGCAGCTTTGGTCAGGTGCATTAATATCATTTAAGCAAGTTTGACAGTCTGCTTCCTAAGTCAGAATAGTGTTGCTCTGTTTACCTGTGATACGCAACACATGCAAATATGCAGAGTGCTCGGCAAGACAAATTCAATGTCAGCACAGTTCTTTACTGAAACTTCTTTTTTGCCTCCTCCTAACTCTCATGGGGCTTTTGCCACCCAGTGGCAGACCAGGAGCAGCAGCAGAAATTATGTATTTCTTCATCAATCATACCTTTGTACATACTTGTACTGAGAGAGTTACAGTGTTCCTGGTTTCATGCTGCCTCTGGAGGATAACGTTTTGAGGATGTGAACCTCATCAGAGGGCAAGGCAAAAAGTTGGCAGTCCCACTTAGCACTGCTGTGTCACTCCCAAGGGTCAGGAGTTCTGGGGAAAAGTGCCACCCTGTCACTGCAGCAATCCTGTTACAGCATCACTTTGGAAAGTACCTGATTTTCAGTAAAAACTTGATGTTCCTGAACACTGGCAGGACCTTCTGCCTGCAACGGCTACAGCACGCTATGAGAACAAACATTTCTTTTAGTGTCATTCTACATTATCTTTGTGTCTGCAGACAGGGCTAGACTTCCTGAAAAATGTGCTGTTGCATTTCCATCAGGTTGCCATTTGAAGGTGGTTTTAGTATTTCTGACAGAATTTTGAAGTGGTCATGAGTGAATTAGCAGCATTCTTTTGTGTCTACACGCACTCATGCTTACAGGAACAACTGGGCTTTCCAGATACTGTTTGTGGACAGCTGACATGCAGGATTCCCTGCAAGCTGCTCAAGTCAATGTTGTTGCTCTTTTAAACTGTCATAATTCAATCCTTATGATCCAACTGATCCTTATAATCTTATAACCATTGAATATTATTGTTATATTTATATTTGTCTAAAGAAGGAGTGCAGAAATCAGTTTCCACTACTTATATTTTTCTATACTAGGAAAGGTAGAATTGGCATACTCAAAAAAGAAGTTAAACAATGCTGTCAGACACTCCTTAACCCAACTATGCTTTGTGGAGGACATATTTCTGTCATAAAGGAAAGCCCAGCGTAATCCAGAGTGTCCCAGTCAGGTCCATCTTAAGCTCCTGGTTTTCTGCTTAGGTGTACACACTGTAATAAATCGCTCCTTCCGGAGCACAGCACTTCCTGTGGACATCTAAAGCTGATGTAATGCACCTGCTGTACGAACCAATCTTACATGCAAAGAGCTGAAAGTCTTTTGGCTCCTGTGTTCTGTCTGCCTGGGTTCAGCAGCAGTTCAGGGGGAATTGAAAGCAGCACAGCTGCAGAAAATGCTCTAGACAGACCAAATGGGAACACCAGGCCTTCACTAAACCCTCAACAGACACCAGAAAACCCTCTTGAAAGAGCAGAGTTCACCATGGTGGTTAAGAGCCCTTATGCATACAGATACAGCCCCATGAATCGCAGGCTGGGAGGACCTGCGGAGCTTGCCACAGCACCATTGCCCCTCACAACCCAGAGCCTGTGCCTCATTAAGGACCACAGCTGATCACCAGATTAATAATAATTTAATGACCTAAATTGTAGGTGATATGTATGTGGCTGTGATGGCTGAATTTGCAGCAACCAACTCCTGACCTGAGGCAAGGGGTGTATGGAAAGGACCTGGTGGCCACCTTGGTAAGGCAGGCAAGCAGGCTGGCAAGCAAGAGATTTGCCTGGCTAAGAAATTACTAGAAGCTGTGTATGAGGGGAAATCAGTAGAGACTGGGGTGGGAGGAAGGATGGAGGAGCATGGTAGGGCTAACAGGACCTGGGCATGAGCAGTCTGTGAGGGGAAAGGAGTCTTTTGCATGCTCGCCCATGGGACCTTGAGTTGCCCTATGCCTTTCTGCTGGGGCTCAGCCTGTCATGGAGGTACCCAGGGTTGGCTGGAGCTAGTACAAGCCCGAAAGCAAGGGGGTGGCCATCTTAGAAGCTGCTGTCAGCAGTATTCTGGCAGCCAGGGAGAGAAGAGAGGGAGCCTATGCTGAGGAAAGGGGAGATTGTGTGGAAAGGGAGGGAGGAAACCACTTTCTCAAGGAAGAAGTCATTTCACTTTCCTCTCCATATACCCTCCTGTAAATGGTTGGGCAGGATATTATCCACTGGCCCAGCTTTCCCCTCAGTGCCTTCCCCCCTCAGATGCAGATACCAGGGGGAAGAGGAAGTGCAAAAGCAAGCGGAACAGCCAGCTTTAGCAAAACACCCTGACTTCCCTTTATCCTCAGTAAGTCCTTCCGTGCCTCTGCCTGGAAGGCAAAAAAATGTGCAAGAATATGCAAATACCTAGCCAGAAGTGGTACAAGCCCTGTGTGGGAGGGAGAGATCTCTCTGGACACCCCATGGCTTCTCACTCAAACTTAACCATCTATTTTCCTGCCCTCTTGTATGGTAAACCCCCATCAGCTCTTCAAGTCTCCTCTACTTTTAATGGAAAGAAGCCAAACAGAAACTCATGTTTCCTATAGAGCATCCTAGCTTCAGGCAAAGTCCTGGTCTCCCTGTTTGCCCCTCTGCACTAGCTTGTGGAGGCACAGAGGACTCACAGCTGATATCTATGTCTCTTCAGGTATCATCTAGCTCAGTTATCATGAGCTTTCCCTGGGAAGTGGGTAGTAAAAGGCCTTTACCCATCAAAATCTCCTCAAACCCCTGAAGAAAAGGTTTCAGATGCGAGCAATTCAGGCTCTGTTACTGTCATATGATTTCTTACCAAGGGCTCTTCTTTTCCTATTAAAAAGTGGAAGATCAGACCTACATTTGGTAGCTATTGTCCAAATCATATTAGAAGTGGTCAGGTTGCTTTTGCTTTAAAAAGGTGTTTGCTTTTTTTTTTTAAAAAAAAAAAATGAAAATTCAAACCCAGATTTTCATGCTCAATTTTGGTAAGTCAAGAAAACCCTGATAAAATTAAGACAAAAATAAGTTTTAATGAAATGAAATCAACATCTTTCTGTACTCTGTGTACTCTCATGAAAGTACTTGTCACAAATAGGGCCAAATTTAAAAACATCTGAAACAAAATGAAGGCAAAAGTTAAATTCTCAGTTGCCATGAATCTTTCACTGTTCTGCCTCTGCACCCTTTCATGGTGCTTTTGTGATAATTAGTAATATTTAGTATAGCTGCAGCTAATAATTTTAGAGTCTCTTCTCAAGGTCTTGAATTTTAACTTTTTAATTACCATATATGTTGTATTTCAAGTATTTTTATATTCTAAAAATGTAGGGGAAAAGTCCAAGTTATAGGCCAGTGCTTCATAGTTTAACCTAATTTATATACCAGAAATTTTGTTTATGTTGCAATGAAACCTTTTTGATTTATTTTGTCAAGTCAGTTTTCCCAGGCAGTCACACAGCTAAACAGTGTGTATTTGTGTCTGTGTGTTGTTAACAGTTTTCAAAAATAGGTGATTACTTTCTCATGCAAGTCCTGTTGGTGCACTGAAGAGCTGGATAAGGAAGGAAAATACTCTTCTTTCCAGGCTGGTGCTCCTTTTCTTCTGCTCTTGTGCCAGGTATAACACAAGGAGTGTCCAACAAGGAGCTACACTGTAGAGCTCACCAAACGTCATGCTCACCTGGGTGACACACCATGTACACTGATCTCTGATATCATTCTGTAATGTCTCTTTTTTGTAACTTAATATAGTACTTTGCACTGGGAAGTATTGACAAAAAATCTCTAGTACATCCTTAACCTTCTAATGGCAAACTTCTCAACAGGTGAGAAATGCACACAATAGGAATGATTTTAGCAAAGCTTCACAATTTCAAGTACAATTAATCCAGCATCAGATATTTTTGTCTATTGCATGACATTTTTTCAGTTTCTTGTCCTTTGCATTGAGAAACTTCTTGAAAAATACTGCTGATTGTGGTAGATCCAGTGGATTTGGAAAGGCCAGAAAGGGAAAGGTTCTAAGCACTTTCACAGATTTTGTCCTTCAGTAGCATTTAGTGACCTTTCTATAGATTCTCTGCTCTCAGAGTTCATAAAATGTGCAAACCCATAAAGAGCAGTTGATGAAAAGTGGTGTGTACTATTAGCAGTTTGTGAACTACTTCAAAATGGGATGTAGTACTAAGGGTTGGAACCAGATGATCTTTCAATGTCCTTTCCAACCTGGGCTGTTCTATGATTTTGTGATAGTAGTGACTCAGCTTTGCTTGCAGTTGGTTCTGAGAAATGTTACCTCCTCCCCAGCTGAACTGCAGGATAAAGTGCCTCCATGCCCGTAAGTAGAGTGCTTATCAAATGGCTGAAGAGAGCCTTCACAAGGCATAGGCAGTTACTACCCATCAGTTGTAACTTGCTGGACTCTGCAGCTGGATCACCAGCTCCCTGTTTTTGAGTCTGTTCCCTGAGTCCAGTCAGTGCAGAGACTCTGAGCGTAGTCTGGGAGTGCAGGATCAAGGCCAAAGCAGAGTGATACAGGGATCTGTGACAGGATGCAGTTAGGGTTTCTTTTGTAGAGCTAAAGCTGAGTTGTAAGGAGGTAGGGAATAGATTGAGATGGCAGTTTGTGTGTAGTATCAGGTAGGAGGATATGTGTAGAATAAGAGTCTGGGTTGTGGGAGGGAAGATGTATGATAGAAGAGAGGGAAGGAAGAGAAGAAGACATTTGATATCCAGCTACCGCCACTGTGCAGAATGTAGGAATCCCCTGTGTAGAACTGGCATGCATTCTTTCTTGGCTGCAGACCTGTTCTACTTATAAATCATCATTCATCTGTTTGCCACACATCCTAGGCACCATTTCTCTGACTCCTCCTGTAAGTCAACAATTTAACCACATCAGTGGAAAATTCACAGTAGAAAAAATTAGCCTATGCTGTCATAGTGTTCCGTCACCTGAACTAGTTGTACATTCTGAGAAATTAATACATTCTCAGTGTTGGTGTGGGTCATGGGACACCTAACAATTACATGTTTAAACTGTTTCCCCAAAGGGCTAGAAGCCTGTGTAATGACCTCTACTATTTTTCACTGGAGTTTGTAAAGGTGTCTTAACCACCTCCCCTCAGGATTTCTGCCATGGAAGTTGAAGACTGTTCTATATTATGTGTACCTGAAAAAATACAGATTAAAAATATTCAAGGAAAGGAAAGAAAATGAGAGAAAATAAAAGGGACTGGGGCATGGGAGGAGAGGTGCTTTTCAATCCAGATCATTTAACTGGTTGAGGTTATAGGATGCAGCATTTATACCAGTAATACAAAGCAACATACGATTGGAGTAACTCCATGAGAGGAGTGCTTGGATGAGGAGTCCTTGAACTACTGTTGCAGTGGAGAAGAAGGAAGGTAGGAATACACCCTTCAAACATAGATTTTGGACAGCAAAATACTGAGTAAATTCTGTGCTACACATTGTCAGAATCCTTCTTATTTACATCTCCTGGCCAGTGCCATACTGTGAGATCTGCCATATGAGCCTTTGTTCTTTTTTTATACTCCTCTTCCTGGACCATCTTACCAGTTGCAGAACTGATCAGACCTCAGAATCACTTTCATGTAAGCAACCTCCAATTCTCTAGCGTGAAGTTTCTTAAGTGAATAACACATTTTCAAGAATTGTCAGGTGTGAAAGCAGGCATCTGAAAAATGCTCAATACAGAATGTTAAAGTTTAATCAAAAAGAAATGCAGCCGTATATATGATTTTTTAGCTTAGTACAACTCCTGACATCAGTAATAAAGACAATGATGTGGCCTAAATAACAACAAAGGGCATGCTTCCATAGCACAAACACTTCAAATCACAAAATAACTTCAGAAATGTTACCGTGGGAGTTTTAATCAAAGACAATGAAGTTTAAAAATGAAAACTCAGTTTAATCCAAACATCTTTAAAAAGAATGTTTCAACAAAAATTTTCCTAAGCCCTTCTGCCTAGGATTTGCATAATGCCTAGCATCCTTTCTATGTCCCAATCCTTTGGATTTTAAAAAAGTTTATTTTGGCTATTAAACAATTGTGACCCTGATCTTTAGCAGGTGATAGCAGGTTGGTCACAAAGCCTGCTGGCTTTAAAGTGAATGGTTATTAAGCAAAAGAAATAGAATTTTAGGTTAAATAAGAACACATTCATCTGTGCCTCTGACAAACCCAGCAGAAAACCAGGATCAGCCTTCCATCTGCTGAGAGTCCTGTTGGTAAAGTCAGCTTATGTAGGAAGTGTACACAAACCCATATTCTGAAGCTTTGATGGTAGACTCAGACTTTCTTCTTTCAAAAAGAATACTTCCTCCTTCCTGCCCTACTCTTCTGTTGTTTTCTGAGGCTCCCCTCTCTTCTGCTAACCTCACTTTTCCACTTTTTATCTTATACTTGGAACATGCTACTTAGGAAATGTGAGACATAAGTGGGCTATGTGCCTCCCCTTCCATCATACACCTGGCTTGAAGACAGATGGCTCTAACCTTTTAGTTACTGGGTGGAAGGGAACTCTAATTCGTGCAGCACTTTGTACAGTTTCTGTGCGCACATTTTTCCTGTGGTGTCAGTCCCGGTTGCTTGCAAAACAGTGACCTCTAATGGAGGAGATACGGCCGTTGCAAATAATAGCCTCACAACATAATGTAGGTGGAGAGAGACTTCTGGAAGTTATCTAGTCAAACTGTCTGCTCAGAGCAGGGCCAAGGTCTCCAGATTGCACAGGACATTCTAGAGTTGTGTTTTCAATACGTGCAAGGATGGAGAATTTGCAACCACTCTAGGCTGTCATTTCCCTCGCTGTTAAAAAAAAAAAAAGTAACTAATTGAGATTTTCCTTTTTTGCATCCTGTTTCCAATGCCTCTTGTCATTGCCTCTCATTCTATCCCTGTGCATCTCTGAGATGAGTCTGACACCCTCCCATTAGATATTTGAAGACAACAATGAAGTCTCTGCTTTGCCTTCTTATCTCCAGGCTGAACAGGCCCAGTTCTCTCAGCGGCTTGTTTGTCTTTTGTTCCAGTTCCCTGGCACTTACTGTGAGAAAAATGAATTGGGTTGTTGTTGTTATGTCTGCTCAGTGCCTGTCTGCTGCCTTGCCTCAGAGGCAGAGGACTTATGGGGGCTTTCTTAACTTTAATCATGCAAATTTAGTTGCTTACCAAGGCTGTTATCTGCAGGCACTTCTATCTGCTGTTTACAGGGTATGTGAGAACAAGAAGGGGAAATTCAGCCACGTCTCCTTCAGTTTTGCTGTCTCCTCACATAGGCTATAGGCCATGACAGATAAGGAGACAGCACATACCAGCCTTTCTGCTCCAAGGGCTAAAGTGCACAGGGAAAATAAAATTTTCCATTTTGTTGTTGTGAAGGATGACATTGCCAAACTTGTTGCTGAGCATTGACTCAATTGAAAGGTAAGGCAAATTGGCTGGACATCCATTAAAAGTTGAGCCATTGGGTAGATCATCAATTGCACAGGATACTTTCATTGCGGAGGATAGGGCAACTACTGACTGTGGTGGGCGGAAGCGCAGCAGGGAGCAGAAAGGCACCAGTGGCCAGCTAAGGAAGGTCTATATATTGACTGTTCATTTTTGTGGGCTAGTGCAACTGGTCTTAGAGGCTGAGGAAAAGGGATTTGATGGAAAACTCAGGTAGTATAAAGGAAAACATTCAGATCAATGGAAATCTAGTGGTAGAATAATCAATGAAATGGAGACTGAGGTAAAAAAAAGGATAAGGTAGGACCAGTCATAGAGGCAGGACCACTGGAGATCTGTAAACACTGTAAGAGATAAAAGGGATTGTCAAAAGGAATGGGAAAACAGTTTAAAAATTACTAAGAGACGGAGCAGATCAGTGGTTATGGCAAAATTGTTTTGAAAGGCTCTGTACAGGAGAAGTAAGAGAGAGCCTGGGGACATGATTTCCAAACTTTTTCTTCTCCAACGAGAATAAGAAAACCAGTCTCCCTATGACTCATCTTCAGAATAGAAACACAGATACCCACAGAGGTTTAGAGAAGGGTCATGGTATTGTAGAGGTTGTGACACTTCTCCAAAACTTTGCTACACAAGTGACTAATGGAAAGAAAAGTTGTTAGAGATATGTCAGCAGAAGTTAAAGGAACACCTCACCATAGATGCAAATTGAAGCTGTGAAGTTACAGAAGATCCTCTGATCCCCACTACCTTCTGTGAAAAAGTAAGAGTCCTTGTGTGTCCCATTTTTAAGCATGTGTAATAAATTGTTCACGTGAATTTTCCACACCTTTCAGTGATGACATTACAAATTGGGGGCCATTGTTCACAACTTCAGTGCAAGAACATGGGTGAGGCTTTCTTTTTGTACATTTCTTTGTCATTTTCTATTCTTAATTTTCTATGTATTCCAACTTTTGCATTAAGGGATGCTGCTGAAGGCAGCTGCTATTTTTGTTCATTTCAGATTTTTCCTGTTAATAATCCTGAACTCTGGGGTCTTATAATAGATTTATTAAAAAAAAAAAAAGTCTAGGCTTTCCCTACAATACAAGGAGAAAGACAAAGAGAGATTCTTAGAAACCAGCATCTCAGATGGGCCACCTAACTAGGGCAAGTGAGATAGCACTGGAAAATTTTATAAGAAAAAGCAAGTTCAACTGACTGAAGGCTGTTATGCTCTTCCACATTGTGCTGGAAACCTCTCCTCTTTAGAGGAATTTCTCTGTTCCTCATGTTTCATGAAGATGTTTGCCCAAGTCCTGGTCAATGTTAAATCTCCAGTTTATTGAGATTTTGATCTGGTATAAATACTTGGGTACCTCTGAATAGCTTTAAATTGTGCAATGTGGACATTCCCTTTAGGCACGCAGAGTTAGGTGGCAGATGAGTATCAGCTTTGAAAATTCTTCCTAAATGGTGGGCTAGGGGAGTCTAACACAGCTATCCACCACCAACCCTTTCAGGTTTAGATGAACAAACTTGGTTGACAGGGGAAACATTCAAAATTCTAATAGTTAAATTGCTCACAAAAATATCACTGTAGACGATCTTACCAAGCATATCAAGAAACAAACATCCCTAGTTTTAAGATAACCCTTAATATTATTTCCTACTTCTCTCTGTCACTTTATATAAGTATTCTTTTGCCCTCTTTTGCTCTAAGTACTCTCTAAGCCACTTTTGGCTGTGCATACTCAGGCCCTCTCTTTCAAAAAATAACCCAAAGAAGTACTTCCTTCATTAAAGAACAGGTGGAGAGGAGTGTGAGTCCCTTCCTAGCAGTTAGGAGTATGGGTTTCTGTGTCAGCTTCCAGAATTGCTATAAAATGTACAGTGTAACCACCTGTGACTAGGAAGAAGCTTTTTCTGATTGTCTGTTAAAGTAGACCACTTCACTAAATGGCCATATTTTTTTTGCGTGATGCAAGTTTGGTTCCAAAGGATTAATGCAGTTTGACTATCCTGGAAGAGGATAAACCTTTTCCAAGATGAATGCTATAGAACTACAGCACTGAGACCTGACTGACTTATTTCAGGGCAAGTTATGGTACAATAGCTGGTTGCCAGGAATTGCTTGTGTCTATAGTCATGTAAGGTGAATGACAGTCTGCCACAATTTAAATGCAACATGAATGCTTTCCAAACTGGGATACCTGGAAAATGTGCCACACCTCACTTTTTGACTGCTGTTCTCTCTCTATCTGGATGTTATGACTAAATACATTGTGTTCAAAAAGAGGGGCCCAATCTGAAATCACTGTATCTTTGCAACCACAAACTGCACGTGAATGAAACTCTTACCACTTGCAAGGGTGGGACACAGAGTTTCAAATTATTACTGCTAGATGCCTCTCCCAGTGCATAAACAGCCTCCCACCTCAGTAATTTGCAAGATGGTGACTCTGCAACACAAGGCATTTTGCATTCTGCAAGACTGACTTCATAATTGCAGTGCAGCATGTGTTTCAATGGTGTTTTGGCATTGATCCACCAATGCCCACGAGCATTTATTGTTGGTACTGACAATTTGAGGAAACTGCCGGTTTATGTAAGGGGAGGAGCACAGGGTGACCATGCACTTTAGGAGAAAAAGACAAGATGCTATGAAATTGGGTCCATCTTTTTGAAACACCTTGTGGATCTCAGCAGCCCTCTGCTTTTCTGGATTTTTTTTTTTAAGTTCTTCCNATGTCTTGAAGTTCTTTTGCTTCTTATAGTATATCTGAAAATAATCAGTATCACTGCAACAAGACAGGCATATTAAGGGCTATTTCTCTAGGTTGGAAATCATCACAGCTTGTCTTGGTTTGAAGTCAAAGGAAAATGCAACCTTTTCCCTTTGTGTTCATCAGCTTCAATCTGACATGAAGCTACACCTACCAGCATCTATTACTGTGATTCTAGCCTTTTTAAATCTGATATTATGTCTAAGTGTTTTGGTTTAAACTTGGCTCCATTATGATTGTCAGAAATGAAATAGTGAATTCTTGATTTTGGTCCTCATTTGGATCTTGGGATTCTGAAGACACAGCTTTGCTCCTTCCATCTCTTCCTGTATGCACTAAAAACAGAGCCAGTCTCAGCCAGATTATACCCAAATGCATGTTCAAAAGGTTCATTAGCTTTTTTTGTTAGGAATAAGTTTGTTTTTCCCAACTACTCCAACCTCTGTCTACTGTAAAATTGCCAGAAAACAAATCTTTCTACATTATTCCTCACTCCACCCTCTTCAGTTATTTGTTTTGCTCTCCATCTAATTTTTTTTCCTGTCTTCTTATATTGGTATAATATTAATTTCCACCTGTGCAACATCAGGACAAAGACCAAAAAATGTGATTTGGTTCCTTGGGGAGGCTTCTAGGTTACCTGTGATGCAAAGATGAAAGAACTCTTTTCCCCATAATGCTATATAACTTTGTCAAGAAACTATAGTAAGCATATGAATTAATGGTCTGCATTACTTTGAATTGTCAGTCATATTTGGATTCAGAGAAAACAACCTGGAACTTTGAAAATATTTAACCAAAAAAGTGAAACTGCTATTTGTTGCTTGTTTTCAAACTCTAGTTGGCAACAGCAGAAGTCCTGTGTTCAACATATTTCCATATTTGCATACTGTTTCTTAAACAAACCCTTTTGTGAAAGCAGCTAGATATTTGAATCATGCCAGAAGAGTAACTGTGTGTTTGCCTTCCAAATTTTACTGTATGATTTTGCAAATACAAAGCCTCCATGTATATTTTGGCTCCTGAATGACTAGCTCAAGTTAAAGAATCCTGTGGCAACCAGAAATCAGAAGGCAAGAACACAGCAAAATACTGGTTTGATAGAACCTAGGCCCTATTCAGATCCCATATATCCATATGTAAATCCAAAGTAAGCCAAGTGACTTTAATATAATTATTTGCATAAACAAATGTAGTATTTTGCCTTTTAGTACTTGATTCGACACAGTAGGATCCGTTACAACAGAAATACATAGATTAAGAAATATTTGGTTTATATTTTAAATATAAAAAATATTACTTATGTAAACACTTCGAGGCCATTGTTTCATATTCAGGAAGAATTTGATCATTGTGTAATACAGAGAGAAACTCAATCAAAACCCTCTAAACTTTGTGAAGCATTGTTAAATGTGAACTGTGTTCTCCATTCAATCCTATTTCATATTGCCATTTTTCAAGGGCTACTTGCAATTGGCAAAATTAGACCTTTTTTCCCCTAGGAGATACTGAATTGTATAGCTTGGTTTCCTCTCTAGGTTTCATGAGATACCTTTTTTCTCTGGAAAAAAGATTAACAGCTTCAAATAAAGAAAATCTCTCTAATAATACTACTGTCATGGAAAGGTTGCTTTATTTAGGCATATGTACCTTGATAAAAGCATACGAGCTACTTCAGGAGTACTAGACTATTTCGCAGAGTAAAGATGGCCTGGAAAGCTATACAGATTACACACTTTTCAACATTTATCTGTAAAATTACTTCTCTTGAAGTTATTGATTTGGTACTTATAAAAACAGACACATATCTAGAGTTTGGAATTTTAAAGAAACTGTCTTTGTAAGGAAACAAATTCTACAGATTAGTAAAAACCCCAACTGTACTGAATAATAAATGCATAAATCTTGAGGAGGGCAGGTTTCTCTTTGTCTTTTTTTTTTTTTAGTTACAGAATACTTCTGAATTAAATAAAAATAGTGCTTTCTGGAAATCTAATTAAAAGGCTTGACACATTCCCATTTCTTGCTTGGTGTCACATTGACACTTCACTGCAGAATTCTTCTAGATACACAAACCAATTTGTCAGCTTAGCCTTGAAAGAAGCTGTTTTCCCTTCCTTAATTTTTAATGCCAGAGTCAGTGTGGCTTATACAAGTCAGTTCACATGATGAAGGAGCTAAAAAAAATCAAAAAAGTTTCTTCATGCCTTCAAAAGCAGGAAGTCAGCTGCAAGGAACTGAATTGAAAACTATTAGAAATACATTGAAAGTTTTACTATCACAACCACTGCAGTTTTAGTACTAAATCTTATGCATCCATGTATTAAAAATTAAATGAATAGAGCGCTGTACTTACCATAGTTTCAAGCTCTCTGTCTCCACAAGTCTGCTAGAGAGTATGTACTGTACTAGAGAGAGTCAAAAATGTTCTTTGTCCTCCAATGTGCACTTCCTTTTTTAAATGTGTATGTGGTCTATCCAGCCTTCACAGGAAAAGATATCAGCAATACCCTTGTTTTGCATATTATCAGAGACCTAACAGAATTTTTAACAGCATTTGTTTGGGATGCACTGTACCAGACTGAAGGACGAATAAGAGTGGATGAACATTCATTTATTTTATCACCTCCAAGATTATAATGAAAAACAGGTCTATGCTTCTGGGAAAACTGTGTAGTTATGTTTTCACTAATCTCTGACTGAATTAAAAAGGCAGATATATTTTGTTTTTGTCTTTCATACTCAGGATTCCTGAATTTTTGTGTATTCAGGCTTCACTAACAAACCCATGCATGTCTCCTTCGGGCCAGATTTTCATGAATGTTTGAAATCTGAAGTTATTTTCTTCCTCTAATAAGCTGAACTGTATTTCTGTCAATTAACCTTTGACTATTCAGCTCTTCGTAGCTGGTTCTATCAAAAAAATAGGGTTGTCCTGGTCTGGCAGAATATTAAAGTTCTGCACTGCTACAGACTTCTTATACGCAAAAATTGAAGAAAGAGCGAGCATAGGGCCATAACACTTACTGAGCTGGATCTTGCAAAAAAAAGCTAAAGCAGAGGTCTTAATGAAAAGAGAAGAAGGAAGAGGAGTGAAGTACATGCTAAATGCACGGACGAAGGGACTGGTATATATTTGGGTGATGTCCGACTACTAAATAAAAAATCACTTGAGTTTTCAATAAGCAAGCTTCTCTGTATGAAGTAGTGAGGGACAAATAAAAATGATAGCCAAGTAACAGAAAATACCATGTATGTGTCACAAGCAAGATTTAAACTGCATTCTGTGATGAAAGCAGGATTTCCCCTGAATCTTGGTACTAGAGCACTGACAGGATTGCTGCATTGCAGTAAGTCACAAACCTTTTTTAAGTAAAGTTTCAATGCAATATATCAATATTATTTATTGGATAGATAATAGCAAATACCACTACAAATACTTACAGTGCAGATTAGCAAACATATTACCTGTTTTCTAAAAAGTGGAAAATTACTAGGGCAACTACAGGCTTATTTGCTTGAGCATAACATTATGCAACTCTAAGAACATATTTGAAAAAATGATTTGAAAGAGAACATATTAGGTATATGTAGCTACGTTTAAGGTAGGTTCCATTAAACATGGAATACTGACTGCCAGTATCAGGATATTCAGTATCTGAATAACTTAATATCTATTTTACAATGTTTAACTGGCATTTTAGGCAAAGGTAACAGTATTAATTTGATCTATCTAGATTTAAGCAGAGTATTTAATATAATGTCCTTTGTTGAATTTTAAGTGATGAGGAATGGGACAGAATACGACCTGCCAGAAATACTGCATGGTAGATGATAAGGAGCTGGCTAAAGCAACAACAGTTTAGAAGTGGAAGGGGAATTCCTGAGTTTAACTGGGATTACTAGCAGTGTTCTACAGGCATAGGTCATGGGACTGATCCTGCTCATATCAGTATGTTGTCTGAAGATGGACTAAACTGAATGGTTCTACTAATAATAGGGAGAATCGGGTTATTACATGGGAAGAATGAGAATACTTTATGTATAGTGATGGAAGTCAACCAAAGTTTAATAAGAAAGTCAGATACCTAAGGCAAATAATAAGAATATTTGCTTTAAGCCAGGGAGGTGATAAGTATTAGTCACTAACATAACGTGCACATGTGAAAGTGCCTATGTTTCAAGTGCACAGTAGGCAAATGTGCAAGAGCTCATTTATTGTGTGCAGTTCTAGTCAACTGTGTTGAGTGACCATGAATTTGAATTGACACTGATACAGGTGAAGACTTCTAATATGAGTAGAAGGACTTCCTGGCTTCTGAAAAGAGCTTGCCTTGTCTAGCTTAAGAAAGTGGTGATGAAAAAGGCTATGACAAAGTCTGTAAGTATCAAGGAAGTATGATTATTTGTAATAAAAGATAAAGGGTTGTAATCAAAGGGGTATAAATACATTGTGAGTACATTTAAAGTGAGAATTAGACAAAATTTTATATTAATTTGTATTCATTCATAATCAATAATGATCTTCCAAAGAGGACAGAGGACGAAGGAGATCAGTAAGGCTTCCACATGCTACATAAGCAATTTATGAAAGCAACTTAATGACAGGACAAGAAAATGACAGGACAGGGAGGATTCTGACACTGCGAAAAATAATCTTTGTCAGATGGAGAATACTAACTGTATTGGAAAGATGCTTGGTCAGCATGTCTGGTCACACTGAGGGTTAAATCTTAGACTATGGTAGGGTTTTTTAGGCTTATCCTCTTTGATTTTTTTAACCAGCAATGTTTGCATGTGCAGCTCCTGAGGAATTGCTCTGTCTGGCAGGGATTTCTTGATATCTGATAGCTCTGCTCTTGAAGATTCCAGCTGTTCCCGCAGTGAGGCAGTAACATCATATCTTCCACCAAGAGCAGCTTTATTCCAGATGCACAGTGCAACAAAATACGTAAATGTTAGGTTTGAAATGTCCCAGGAAGACTACAAGGATGCTAGATGCGTGTGTGCTCCATCTGTTGAGAAAACACAGTTTTGCACTTGGGAACATTAATTAGTGGAAGCATACTAATTAGTGGAAGCCTATTTCCACTTTTGTGGTGTGAAGGGAAGTGTTCATGGTGGCAGGAACAAGTGAAAGGTGTTTTCTGGTCCACCTTTGTAGCACAGGGTGTGATTCACATTCTTTGGTCATCAGTACACCTACTTTAGGGTCCAGGGAAACAGTTGTCTCCCCTGTTTTCTTTTGGTCTCTGATACTCAGAGTCTTCAGGGTCACTCGTGGTGGGCAGAAGTCAGGAAAAGAAGGTTCCAGGGGACTTTTCCAGACCTGGACTACAAGAGACTGATATAGTTGATCTAGTAGTTTTACCATTCTTGTGTTCCAAACCACTCAGCCCGCATATACCTCTGTTTTTAACTTTTTAAAATAAATCTCTTTTCTTTTATCTTGCTTTCATGTAGATCTTCTGGTGCCTAGCAGAATAACTAAGTTAACGTTAATAGTTTTTCCTCAACAGGGACACTTATTTCTTCTTATTTTCTCAGCTTAGCTGGCTTTTCTCATGAAACTTCTTTGAGAAATATCCTTCCTCCCCACTCTAAACAAACATTTCTTAATTGTTTGCTAGGTTGAAAAGTCACTGAGGAAGACCAACAGGTAGGTGCAATGACAGTGCAATGCCTCAACCTTGTTTCTTTTGGAAGCTTTGCTAGAACACACCAGGAGTCACACCATGTGCCTGAGAGAGTCGTCCAAATGCTTCGTGGCTTCCATTGGCTTTCCTTGATCAACTAAGTGGGTTACCTTGTCATAGAAGAAAATTAAGTTTGACAAGCAGATCCTTCCCTTCATGAAGCCGTGCTGGCTATGACTGATGATTGCATTGTCCTCTGGGTGTTTTTCAATGTCTCCCAGAATGATTTTTTCCATAATTTTACCAGACACTGAAGTGGCTTGTAGTTTTCAGAGTCCTCCTTCCTGTCTTTCTTGAATACTGGGACAACATTGGCCAGCTTCAGTCAACTGGGATCTCTCCAGATTCCCAAGATCTCCCAAAAATCATCAAAAGAGGCTTAGTGATGATGTCAGCTAGCATTAGATGAATTAGATGTAAGACGTGGAGTCGGAAATAAATCCACAAAGGCTTTTTGTTGAAGATAATGACTTTCCCAGGTTCTTTACTAACAATCAGTTACATCAGTCAGCTGATGTTACATACATTATTTGGATACTCGTGCTGGATTTGAAATCTTGAAATTCACTTTGAAAAATTACCACAAAGAATTATGAAAAAAATATTGACCAGGGGACACGGTTATGCGGTTGACTAACAAAGATAATTCATGCTCTAATGATGGCCACAGACAAATAAAAGATAGACAACACCCACTGCATCAGCTCATCTCTGTTAAGATGTTTATTGGTGTATTATTTGGTTTTAATTAGTGATCATTTAAGCTGCAGATGCTTTTACATCATGACATTCCATTGTTCTTGGGTAACTAGCTGGACAACAGCAACTGATTTGTTGAATTGATTTGGAATCCATTATTGTTTTCTAAAAAAAAGGAGAAAAATTAATAAAGAAGGGATAGAATACAGTAGGTATAACATATATATCGGTCAAAAATTAAGGAAAATAGTACTGTAATAGCTCACCAAGAACATGATTTCACTGTGTATCAAATATGACTGTAATGTAAAATAATTCTAATGAAGCGTGATTTAAAATACATACTGTGATTTTGAGAAGACTTAAGTATTTGACTTCTGCTGGAAGAGTGAGTACTCAACATGTCTGATATATCAGGAGCTAAAGTTAGCTTAATTTTTTATAAAAAGATCTTACTGTGCCATACCAGAGGAAACATATCTGAATATGTGTGTATCATGAATAATCATCATGGTATTTGATGTCAGGGCTGAATAGAAACATGTCAATGATACAATGCAGCAATAAAAATAAGCTGCTTATGGTATTTTTTTTTTTAATAAGACCAACTCCACTTGATCAAGCAAAGGCTAATTTGACACCCTATTTTTAGCAAGAGTGTAATAGCACAGATGTAGGGAGTGTCCAGAAGTAGGGAAACACATAGAAATACTTTCCTAGAATACTTTCCTACCCTGCCAAAATCGATGCTTCAGAGATTTCCTGAGTAAGCATGATTATCTACATGTTTGATAACCTTCCACTAGTTTGTGTTGAGGTTTTCAAAATGAATATTTACTTTTGGTATGCGCACTGTGTGAAGGACCAGTCTTCAGTCTGTTTTGAATCTGCTACTTGCTAGTCTTATTTAATTTCCCTTGCTTCTTATACTTTTCTTGCTCATATTAGTCTCAGTTTTCCAGCTCTGTATCATATTCTTCTCTTGATTAGAGACTGAGATGCAGTGCTGAAGGAAGAGGTTTGTAATTCCCTGATGTAGGGCTAGGCAGCCCATGAGTGCTGTTATGTCTTGCTGGCCATGCTTTCTTTAGGATGCTTCACAAGTAGAATATTAGACGTTGCTGAGCTCTACTGAAGCTGAAAGAGGGCAGGCATAGAAAAAATCTTCTGATACATATTCGTGGTGCAGGTAGAAGTCATGTTGGAAGACTTACCATCAGGGTGTTTCGTTGGGGAAATGTTTGAAATTTTTCCCTATCTTGCCACCTCTTTTCTACTTGTGGCCTCCCAAAAGAGAAGGAACTTGTGGTAACCTGTTAAGCATAAAACCCAAACACTTCCTCCTGGGCCTGAAAACTCTTACTGTCACATCCAAGTGGCATGCAAGCTGCTTGTTCTCAGCAGGTGAAAAGTGTTGAGACCACCTTGCCGCTTTATGGATGATAGCATCCACCCTCAAAATCCTGCTTATTTTTTTGTTTTATTTTGCAGTATTGTATTAAAAATTGAAAAAAAAAGACAAAATCATGTAACTAGACATTTTCCTAAGCTATTTTCTTCCAAGCTAAATGTTTCAAAACTGCTGTAACAGTAGCTTTATTAGATCTAAGAATTCTATTGTATTTTGTTTCTGAAAAATGTCTCTTTCCCTCTTCCTAACACATGATTTTTTGGATGGAGGGTCTGACTAGAGATGAGATCTAGATTTTAAGAGCTGGATTTTTAGTCTGTTCTTACCCAGAACTCCATTTTACCCTTGAGTTTTGTGATACAACATTACTTGCTCATCAAGATATTCAAATACAAATCCAACCATTCAGAAGTTCGAGCTACAAGGTGGCTGTTTTTAAAAGCTGTATCAAGTCACAGATTTAAATGAAACATGTAAGTGGACTTACTGGCCCAGAACTTTTCAACTGTGTCACTGAAATGCCCCAAATATCGGCTGACTTTTTTTCTGAACAGTAACAGCATGTTACTACTTAGACAGGCTGCCTACCTGTTTTTGAGCAGTAATAATTATTTTGGTTCTTCACAGGGTCGTTTTTCAATGCTTTCTCCCTCACATGGTCTGCCATCAGGTCCTGGTGTAGGATTATTGCACTGGCGAGTTCGTGTGCTTTCTCCATTGATGCAGGTGGACCAGGCACTCCAACAGCTCCAGCCTCCATCAGTGATAACTGGTATTAAAACACCATATTAGTATTAGTCCAGCATCTCTCTGTCTTCTGTGCAATGTCAGAAAGATTAATTAGAGCTTTTTACTTGGCACTTTTGAGGGTGGACAAGATAGACCATGATTTAATTCTTATGTTCTCAGTTATGTGACTCTGCAGATCATTGCCTCCAGCATACAACACATCACACAGATTTGGCCTTTAAAAATGCCCTTGTCAGAGACGCTGCTTAAGAGCCCACAGGTTTCCACATTTTTGTCACCCTAGAAAGCTGAACATCAAGTTCTAAGGCCAATTTTGAGCACCTGTGCTTTAAAAACTTGACCACAGAGAATAGAATCTAATGTACAATATATTTTTTACAGGATCAGTTATGGAACTGCATCCATCTCCCTCTTCCCCTTTGTGGTCCAATATAATATTAAGCTAACACAATAATTATGAAATGTGATCATGTGTTAGCAAATACAGTGCTTTTGCAGGAAAATGAAGACAAAATAACTTATGATGTGGTGAGATTGCTTTTGCCTGAAATCATTTTACTGTTACTGTACCATGTTTCAATAATGCTCCTGTTTACTTAAATGAACTTGAGATATCATTTCAAGACACAGCAATGTTTGTGGGATAATGAACTCTAATTTAGAGTGTCCACTTTATGGGAAGAACCTGGTAACTTATATTAACTTCCATACCATATACACATGAGATTTGACAGTAGTAGGTATAAGGAAGTATTATGACACCCTTCTGTCCTTTATGAAGGCTCATTTTCTCAGGATACTGTTCACAATAACAAATATGTTCATTTTAGTCTGTCTGGAGTATTTACTAACCTTTAGCTAATGCAGATTTGGGAATCTGACAAGCAAGTCCCTTAAAGTAGCCTGAGCACAGGCATGTACAGGCTCCATCTACCAGCACAAGAGTGCCTCCATTTTTGCAGGGTTCACATTTGCACACACTGTATTCAGTAATGTAGTCTTCAATTGCTCTTTCCAAGTTTTGTTTCTTTAAGTATGCATTTCTCATCTTAACTGGAACAAGTGTATGTATTGGAGAAGGCTGTAGAAGAAAAAAGGCCCATGCATAACAGAGTTTTCCAAAGTTATAAATCCTTTCTGTACACCCATGACTAGAGTAAGCATCTGAAGAAACTGTCAAGATGAAAAAAATACCTCAAAGTTCATCATAAACTTTGAGTCTCACCTCCTGTTTAGAACAAAGTTTTCAAAGCTTTCACTGTAAGAGCCACAGCTTTAAAAAAGTTCTACGTACCCGTTGCTGTATTACAACTGGAGCATCAACCAAAGACTTAGCCCACTGTACGTAGTCCTCTACATCAACTGTTTTGGCTCCCCGCAGTAACATTTCTTTTATTTTAACTGAAAAGTCAATCTTCCCTCCATCAACCAAGGAAATGACATCATCAATTATAGCATCATCCTGAAGTTCTGCTGCAGGATAGAGAAGATGAAGAAGAAATTTTAATGCCCACGTATCTTGAAGACCAGTTGTCCTTTTAGTGCAACCAGTCCATCTCTATAAAATGACTGTAGAGAGAACCCTTCAGTCAGTGGTTGTGGTGGAATTCAGTCTTTGCTCATACCTCTTATGTGGGAGGAAATCTTCTATTTTGCAATTAAATTAGAAAACCCTATATCTGAAAGGAAAAGAAGGGGTAGGGCAAAATGGAAGACATTATAGAGATCATACCCATTTGATACCAAGGCAAAGATAATATGAATAATGCTATTATATCACCTGAGCTGAACCAGAAAAGGGCAGGAATTAGAATAGTAGGAACTTGTGCTTAGTAACTAAGTCACAAGAACAGAGCACTGAAAGTGATTGCGTTGTCTGTGCTCAGTAGCAAACCTCCTTGCCTTTTGCCATTTTTAGGTCATGTGCTAAAAGACTCCTCTCCAAACACACAAGGGAGCAGAGAGGAACAATGACAGGCAGGGGAACACGAATAACCTGATCAGAGAAAGGGAGCCCCTGCCTTGACTCCTTCCAGGCCTGTCCCAGCAGAGTCATTAGTCCAGCAGGCTGGGGCTGAGGATGAGACAACAGCAAGATTAGTCAATGGAAAGGCTCTCTTGATGCAAAGAATGGGATTTTGGGACTGCTCAAACTTGAATACTTATCGTATATTTAGAGGAGTGCCACTGAAAGGTAAGGGGGGATCAAGGTGGCTTTGGGAGGAACAAGCATGGAAAATAGAGGGATAAAGGCCAAAAAGAGGACAGATTGCATATAGAAAGGTGGCTGATCAGTGAGCTTGTCTGCCATGTAGTGACCTTGATCTTTGCAGTCTGTCCTGGCTTATCATTAAATCCCATTTCTAACTATTTTCCTGGGTGAGGGGACTGTATTCTGTGTGCATGTGTGTGTATGGAGATCTGTGAGCCAGTGACTAGAGCTGGGCAATGGCTGACAGGGAGCTGGTGTTTGTGATGTCAGAAACTGGAATGTGTGAGGATACATACGTCAGTGTGTGAACACTAGCAAATATCAAGCCAGACTAGCAGGTGAATAGGGTAGATGGAGCCAAGTATCAAAGTGGCTGTTAGTCTGGCCTAGATATGTACATGTCTCTAGGGACAACCAGAAGATCTGCCTACTGGAGTGACCAGGGGCTCTAGGCCCCTGGACATACTGGAGATGCCCCAAGGTTCAAGGGGTAGACTCTGAGGCCTGTGTGTATGTGAGTGTGTGTCTGTGTAAGACACCTGGAGAGAAGAGGCTCCAAGGGCCAGTTCCTGGTCAGACTGGGCATCTAAGGCCAGTTACTGGAGGCATCCATAGTGTGTTTGTTTGTGTGTGTGTGTTGGCATGCGTCAGGTGGTGTGAATCAGCAATGAGAGTGTAGCTGTGGGCTTCAGGGTGTTGTATATTTGGGTAACAGTAACAGGGGAGACTAAGGATACAGTTTCTGGTTCAATTGAATGTCTAAGATCAGCTGGTGGAGGGATCTGTATTGGCTATGTAGGTATATTGAGGAGGGGCTGAAATACTTGAGGTCTGTGCTGCCTGGGAAGAACATCTGCTCTAGATGATCCTGCTTGAGCAAGGAAGTTGGACAAGATGGTCACCAGAGTATCTTTCCAACCTCAACTATTCTGTGATTCTGTGATATTTCCCACTAACAGACTTTGAAGCTGGCCAGAGGGAGAGGAGAACAGGATGAAGCCATTGGTGCTGTGTGGGTTTGCCTGAGTGCTGTGTTTTTGTCTATATTGTTTTGTGTGGCCAGCAATGTGTGTATGTATGTATGTATATGTTATATAAGTGTGCTTGAGTGTGTGCCTACTGGCAACATGTGCTCAGCCTGGCTTGGCCTGGGCGTGTGTAATTACAGCAACCTCATGTCTACCGATCTACCAGATTTGTCTATTCCCTAACAGCAATAACTATATTGATTATAAAAGGGGAAGCAAATGGTATCATCTTTCCTTAAGGAAAAGATATAATGTAAAATAAGGATATACTTACAGTTGCCCTTCACATTAACCTTTCTACAGTTGCCACCGTCAGTATTAATATTGCCATGTATGTCTTTGTATGCAATATCAGCACCTAAGTGATAGCCGAGGCATCTTTTCACATCTTCTACAGTCATACCTAGAAGTGGAAATAATTAGGTGATTAGAGGTATTGAATGACCACAAGTAATGTGATATTATTATTCTTTGAGAATAAATTTCAAGGCTTTTGAAAATGTTTATGTCTTTCTTCTGCCCGTTTATCTTCTGCTTTTTCCTCTTCCATGAAATGAATCTGAGGATGACTGCGTTTGAATTGCCTGAACAGAGGCTAGTAAGATGTTCAGTGATTAGGAAAACACCAAAACCCTACAAAAATTGATTTCTACTTTTCTTGATCTAACTGAAAGCAGATGTCCACCTGGGGACCACATTTCCCATATATTCTATTGGAATTTTGTCTTTCTCAGAGGTTTATCATTTTCTCTTTCTATGTGATAAATAATTTAATCTTCCCAGTCTCTCTTTCCCAACCATGCTTCTCCCCTCCTTTTCTCTGTAAAGTTAATTAAGGCCACTAATCTCTTACAAATACTCCATTCCCTTAAATTGTAATCCTCCTCTATCTGCTATTGCCTCCAACACCTCATTGTATTTATAAAACTTGAACATACTGTTTAGAACTTCAGTTTTGTGTTCAGTGAGAAATTAGCTTAAGATTGATGCTTAAAAAAATTTCCAGCACCACAGTCTTCAGGTGCCAAACAGAGTAATAGTGGGATAAATAAGTGACATCTTTGCCTCATGTCCCTTTGCATAGTCTGAATATCTGATAGTAATATCTTTATTTGTGCTGCATGCATTCTCAGCATGCCTTTTTCTGTCTTTGTTCCAGAGTGATCACTTTAATCCATCACAAAACCACATGTATCTGAACTGTACACGAGGGAGGATGAAATTGCTGACTTCCCTATCTTGACCAGGGCAAGGAAAATTCCGGTGTGAATGTTAAAATCTATAAAAACAGTTTCAACATATTCAAGTGCACTGTATGATTTTTAGGAGGTTCTTCAACTTACTCCTTATTTTTTGCCACCACCATACACTTAGAGTGGAAGGTACCAACCAGCAAATTGGATTTAAGATTTAGGCAGATTTTCTAGGCATTTGGGATCTTTTGTGAATCATGTCAAACCAGTTAGTATTGCTAATATTTTGAAGAGGTTTCTTTAATTTCTTTTTGCTCAGTTGCAGACTTAAAATACAGGCTTGAATAATTCTGGTGGTTATAAAGACTGACTCTCATCTCTTTCGAACTCATGTAATTTTGTAATGTCACTGGTGTGACACTGAACTGTGCTGTGCTCAGTAGTGCTCCATATACACAAATCTATTCTCATACATCAATTTGCATGACTAGAGACTTGGTGATAATCTGCATACCATAGCAAAGCCAACAGAATGCATACCTATTTGAGACATAGCATAATTATCCAGCATGTACACAAGTTCATATTTTCCTCCTACAGTTCCAGAGACCGCATAGTGAGTTCCATAATCTTCTAGGAATTTGAAATATTCCCCTTTATCATATTCAGCAGGCAGAATATTTAGATCATGAAGGAAAGTGTCTGTGAGACGGACATCACGACTCCGCATTTGGAATCTTCCCAGCTGAATCTTTCCTTTTATATGAAGAAAGGTTTGGTTCTGAATGCAGGGAGAAGAAAGCAGATGAGAGTGCCGTTCTGGTATGCAGCACAGCAGGAAAATCTATTAATCTATTTTACTTACAAAGAAACTGCAGCACTTTTAAACATGGCATTCAATCTAGTGTTTTGAAACAGGGACAAACTTGTTTAATTCAAATTAAAGGTTCTCCAGTTCAAACTGAGGAAGCAGCAAGAGATTCAGACCATTTAAGTTCTTCCAGTTATGCAGAACTTTTCCTTTACTAATTTCAGCAAGCCCTTCGTGATCTATTTGACAAGATCTTATCTTTAAGTACAATATCTACCAAAAGTGCCTTTCTGACTTTCATAACATCAAAAAGTAATTCCATATGGCTTGCTAGATAACAGGAGCTGCCCACTGAGGTTGCTACCCACTGAGGTCAGCTGGAGTTTTGTCTTTGTTTATAGTAAGAGCAGAACTAACTTCTCTGTTTTTTTGGATCACTTCTTTGCTATGCTCAGACTGTCGGAAGGAAACCACATCTCCAATTAAAAACAAAAAAACCCAAACCCAGAATAAGGTAATACAATGGAAATTAATCAGGAAAAAATCCTTTAGAGGCATTTGACCCACACATACATTCTAACTCTAGGTTTAGTGAATGATATTTTCATAAATTACACTGCAAATGGATTTATAACATAATCTAAACTAGAAACGAGTGCTTCCCATAACACATGACATCTTGTGAAATGGTTGCACTTAAGACTCTAAGCAAACACATGCCATCCAAACCCTGTTATTATCTACAGTACTTATGTGACTCCTTTAAGAGTAGTGCCTAATAGGAGGTACATAAAAGGGGTTTAACAATACAACATCACATTAGCTGGCACCAATTAAAGGATCTTAAACTTCTGACTCAGATGCTGCTTAGGACCAGCAGAAATCTACAGGCATCTAAATCTCCATGAGGAAATTTTTGAAGGTGCAAATACTCCTGACACCTAACATGTACAAAATCCCTTACTCTCCTGGTGTCCCTGGCCTGCTCCTGGCTTTAACTTGCAGGTGATCCCTGGAGAGTTTCTTGACCAGGGACTGCCACTCCACTAACCTGCAGCAACCTGACTTTATGGTGATAGATCTCTGTCGGTGACAGATCATGTCTTATTTTCTGCACTTTTCTCCAAGCAAGAATTTGAGGCCAAAACTCCCCACTAGACTATGAGTAGCCTGTAATATACCCTGAACTTGATCATTTGCAAGTCTAGAGATGAATGCTTTGAGGTTTTATTGGTCCTTTTTCATCCCAGGAAAACTCATACCGATGCAAAGTGCTGCATTGAGCACTACTTTAATTAATCAGTTATAAAAGTTATCTTAGTTTTCCCTTATATCCATTTGATCTCCAGAGCTCTGAATAGGTCTTAGACAACAAGGCTGGCAAGAAACTTGAAAGATTGAATTAGTTAAGGCAGATCTATTTTTTCTTGCATGCGGTGCATTTCAGCACTATGGAGTTGATGTACCTTGCAATTAAAGGCATGTTGTGATGATAGACTTTGGCATATATGGTGGGTTAAGCTATATTACCTGGTTAGTTAATTCCACTAACACCCAACTGCTAGATTAGGCCATAGTGTCTAGCATATCTAGTATCACTTTTTGTGGTTTCACTTCAACCTCACTAGATGCTAAGGCTACTTCTTTACTAGCAAATAGAAAGGGCACTTTCGTGGTTTCAAAGGCCAAGTAGAGTGGAATGGTTGTGTGCAACCCCAAAACAGGCTTGCTTTCTCCAGACGGCCTACTGAAATAATTTCCTTCAAACATGATACAGGACCACAGGATGGGCACTATTTATGAGAGCAGGAGAGCTGGCACAGACCAAAATCATGGCAGTGTGCTAGGGATTATCGTGTACCAGTGCTAATGCCTATGCCTCTTAGCCTGAGCTAGTTTATTAGTAGAGTCATACCTGAATGGCTGAGATCTGACCTTTCATTATACATGACTATTTTGAGTTTACGTAGCTTAGACCTACTCAGTGACAATATTTTATCTCAAGACTTGACCTGATTTGCCCACATTATACTAGTCAGAGCTGCTTTTAATCAAAATGAGATCAGAGAGAGATCTTTGTCCCTTTCTAACATCAAGGCTCCGTTGAAGATGAGGGTAGTTGCTAGTCAAGGGCAAACATTGGGAAAACAAAGCTACGTTTAGTCACCCTTTTTCCATGTCCTAAATCTTAACCCTAGTATTGCCAGTATTTAATTTTTATGAGTTAATGACAGAAAAGCAGCAGGCAACTAGAATACTTAGGTTAATATTACATTATTCTAAGACTGTGTAAAGTTTACTGTTTGTAAAATACTTACGTTAAAGCCTTTAGCTTAATTAAACTTACCCTTTCTGTGAAGATTTTCAAGAAGGAACTTAAACTTGAATTCTTGCTATAGTGATACTTGAAATTTCCTTCTACAGAAAGTTTGTCACTTCCTTCAGTAGGTGTGTATTTCAGAGAAAGACCAATATCAAAATATTTTTGGTTTTCTATGTAAACCTCTTGTATCATTTTTACACGGTCGTGGTAGTACACAGATGTGAAGGTTTTGTCTGCTTTTGTCTTAGAAGAGATAATGAAAAGGTTTTATGAGAAAACAAGTAGTAATAGAAAAATCTGCGTAGCACTTTAATGTTGTGTGTTTAACATAGCTTAGCAATACATTTTCTTACAGCTCTTTTTTTCTTTTCAAAGAAAACAAATGGAAATATCACTTCCTTCCCAAACCATCTCATCTGGATGGGCTCAGTGGTTCTAATGTGAACAAAAAACTGCACTGACAATATTTCAGTGAGTGCTAAATCTCAGCATGTAACACTGTCAAAGTAGTTTATGTGTGTCAACAGTTCCTTTGCATATAAGGAACAGTAGTCTCCAGCTTCTTCCCAGAATGGAGGCAAGATTTACTAATAGGTCCTGACATCTGAAATGAATCAGAACTGTGATTTTGCTTTCTTATAGCAGAAAATAGCTAGTTCAGAATACTAATTTGAGAGTTGTTTGTTTTTGTATACTTAAACAGAATGTAGAGTTTTAGTAACTGAAAATGGTTATGCATAAATATCAAATATAAGCAATGATCTCTGGGTCTGATTTACTCATTTTGGGCAGGATCTGATTTAAATTGGAATTGTTCTATGAAGTTCCTACTTACAGTGATAGCAAAATACTGCTTGGACTTTTGAAATGCATCTGACATTGTTGTTTCTAAGATCATCAACATTTTTGGTGTTTAAACCTCACTGGAAGTCAGTCTGAATCTAAAAAGTCTATTTAATCTTTTTTTTTTTTCCCAGTGGGACAAAGAAAGTCATCAGTGATTATAAAACCCAAGCAGGACTGGAGTATCATAATATTATTCTTGCCTTTTTATCGGTGTCTTTTGTGTGAGAAAGTAGCTGAAATGCTGCTCTACCCAATAAAGTTAGATATCATATTCCTTTATGTACCTCTCCTGTTCTTCTCATCCACTCACATTGTAAACATTCCAGTAAGATAGTTTCATTTCTAGGCACAGGTGCAGCAATAAACGTGGGAATTTATCTGGCACAACTGAGCTTAACTGCTAAAGCAAATGATAACATAACCTGTTTCCCTCTGGACGTTATCAAAAGTTTGATGCTAAAAAGCTGCTTCTGCCTGACTCAAGAAATATGCTGAGTCTTCCAAGAGGATGTCAGGCTTCAGCATTTAGTCAAACACATCCTAGTTTGCACAGAAGGACTTAGACTCACATCATAATTGAGAACCCCCACATTCCATGGCTTTCGGTAGTATGTCTGTGTATTTCCATCACGTACTCTGTCACAAAGACCATTGAAAAAGTCGTTGTCAAAAGGGCTGGCCAGTGGCTGCATCCCTAAAACATTGATTCTGCAAGAGAAATACAGGTGAGGTTATGCTTCAAAAAAGGTGGTGTCAGCACCCATTGCTTGTAGACAATGGTGTTATTGTAGACAACAATGTGGACAATTGCCTTTAGACAATGGTGACTGGGAAAGTCAGATTCCCTAAGAGATAAAGACTATAGCTATGGAACTGAATCTTGCTTCTTCCACAGCAGCTTGCCTCATCTCTTGTGGTCCTCTCATCTGTGTAATGAAGATAATGATACATCTTTTGTACGGCACTTTCAGGGCCATGTATGAGAAATAAACACATAAAAGACAGATCTTAAGCATCAAACACAGCGAGAACCTTAGGAATAGAAGGAGGTAAAAAAAAATTATTCTTGACAAATGTATTTGTGAGGAGCCTTTCCTTACTGGTTTAACAGGGACATGTCAACAGCTACTTTTAACCTGTTTTTTTCATAACTTTTATGTTTGTTTGCTGGTAGAAACTTTGGTATCAAGTGTGTACAGGATCAACCAAATCTGTAGAAGAAATACATAGCTACTCTTAGTATTGTCTCTTCTTGCAAAGCATGACCTGGTGAAGTAATAGTATTCTCTGGAGCACAGGAGAGGAGATCTGAACAATTACAAATCTAGAGAAGAGGTTGTATTTGCTGTATGCATCACAACTGCTTATTGGAGGATTCTATATAAATTGTTTGCCCTTCCATGCCTGTTTCATTGATTTGAATCTTTTCAGTATTTCTAGTATTTATGTCTGATTGATAGATGTCCGTATACCTATCTGAGTGTAGGAAGTGGTTATCAATTCAGTAAAGTTGTCAGATACACTACCACACATCTATACAATATCTTCTTATGGAAGATTTTAATAATAAATTATAATAGAAATAATAAAGAAACTACTTCTAAAAATGCATAAGTACCTGGCTTATTTCTGCATGCTACAAGGGCAGCATTTTTGCTCTTGTGAAGTAACACTTTTATCAAAATTAAATGAAAACCATGCATCCTTTTTATTTAAACACCAGATGGTGCCGTAGAATCGTAGAACCATAGAATGGTTTGGGTTTGAAAGGACCTTAAAGATCATCTAATTACAAACCCCTGCCATTGTTAGGGGCACCTCCCACTAGACCAGGTTGCTCAAAGCCCCATCCCACCTAACCTTGAACGCTGCCAGAGAGGGGGCAGCCACTTCTTCTCTGGGCAACCTGTGCCAGTGTCTCACCACTCTCAAAGGAAAGAATTTCTTCCATTAGTTCCAGCAGTACACTTTTATTTTCATATCTGGTTTGGATAGCTGCCTTCTAATTCTATATGCAGATACACAATATGTCTCCCCCCTCTTTTTTTTATTTTTTTATTATTTTTTTTTTTAAATGAAAGAAATCCAGCAAGGTCTGAGAATAGAAAGATTAATTTTTCACTTAGTTTAATCATGAAAACTCCAGTAAACAATGAAGATCTGGAAAGTGGGGAATGCAGTACTGGAAGAAAGCAGCAGGCAGACTGTTGTTGCAATAAGGCATCCCATCGTATAAAGAATCAAGATAGATTTTCTCCCTTGCACGTTAGTAAACTAATTGGGAATGACTGATTCATTATGAAGTATCACTTAAAACATATCTATAAAGTTTACATTGAAATAATGAGTATTGCAAGAAAATTAATGTAACATCTGTATATGATTCTGTGTATTAATATAATGATGATTTACACTGCCTCTGTAAATATTTTATCCTCCTCAAGTATACCAAATAAAACAGTAATTAGGTGTACTTCCAAAGCTATGCACCATTTCTGAATACGAACACAAACATGATTCAGATTCCACTTCTGAGAATGTCAGTGTGCCCCAATATTTTCAGCCAGCTTTGGAGGCAGCCCTAGACTCTTCACAAAGCCAAATACTTTTTTTTTCATTACATACCCTTGCCCTGCAGTCCTGCCAATTTCAGACACATCAATATCAGGGTTACGGCATGGTGATCGTTGGTCGGATTCACATTGATCTTCATCAGATAAATCTCCACAGTCATTATCTACATTACACACAAGTCGTCGCTTTATACATCGACCTAATCAAAGAATAAAACATTGAATTAGTGCATTTTTTTTCCAAGGTGAGCTTTAAATAACACCCACAGCTAGACTATTTTGAGATATATTTCTTCATATATTTCTATTATTGTTACAAGGAATTCAAGTCCTACACCCTGTCTCCTTCAAATGAAAACAAACCAACCCCATACTCCTGTATTTATATATGAGTTTACTGTGATGGCTAAGGTGAGTAAGTCACAGGAGGATTGTTATCACTTGCAAAAATTTGTTACTTCCTGTGATTATTTCTATATTAATCTTCAATTATTAGTGCAGGGGGGTGTTTAATGTATTAAGACAATTCAGGAAAATATTTAATCAATATCAACAATTTCTAAATTGTTTAAATTGATATTTGGACTGTATTATTTAAATAATATGACACTGTAGTGTCCAAGACACTTTGTTTAGAACACTTTGTATGTGTTTGTGTTCTAAAGCAACAGTGAAGCAGTAATTCTTCTGAGGTTATGTATCATAAGTTTTACAAGAACTGATTTTTTTTTCCTACATAACTTGATGAGGCATAAATTTAGCCGTAGCATAATAAAAGAATACTTTTTGATATCAACTGTCTTATCTGTAATTAAGTGGCACACAATGGCTGTGAACCAGTTGTTAAACACATACTTTCTAACTTTTCTTTCTCTGCTTGCACTTCATGGTATTTGAGGTAAAGATAATACTGACAATGGCTTGGCACTCAAAATTCACTTGCCATCTTTCCTTTTATGTTTTGACTTGTTTTGACTAGTTTAATTACCATTATCTTTTCTTATTTTATTTTTATTTAGGATTAATTTTGAACATTACATTCATTTATATGTCATTAATGTATCATTTTACAAATTTACATCTTACTATGGATCTAGAGACATTCTGATCTCCAACTAGCATCTCTCTTACCACTTTGGTCAGTAAACCTCCCTATAGATTTTGTTAAAATTCCTTCAGTTGTAGTTCTTCCCAGTGACTCACTCTGAGAAACCTAGACTACTGATGGGGTCCATCTGTCAAAGTAGGGGAAGGGCATCTTTGGTCATTGGCTTGCCAAGCTTGAATTTTAAACTAAAGTTGCTGGAGAAGGAAGACCTCAAACCATCCCACATCTACTAATTTGGTGCAAGTGCCAGTAATAGATACCCAGAACCTGGAGAAGGATCACAGATCAGCAGGAGAGCATCTGAATTGCTGCACAAAGGGATTCCAGCCACTCCAGCCAGTAAGTCATCTTCACTGAGGACCCAACTTAAATGCCTCTATACAAATGCATGTAGCATAGGGAATAAAGGAGTTAGAGATGTGCATGGTCCTGCAGGGCTATGTTCTTATTGGCATTAGTGAGGCATGGTGGGATGGTTCCTATGACCGGAGTGTTGAAATGGAAGGATACAGGCATTTTAGGAAAGACAGGCAGGGGAGACAAGGAGGGGGTTGCCTGTGATGTGGAAAGGGCTGAGATACTTAATGACTATTTTGCCTCAGTTTTCACCAATAAGGGCTCAAGTCACACTGCCCAATTCACAGGAGACAAAGGCAGGGACTGGGAGAATGAAGAACTACCCACGATAGGGGTAGATAAGCTTTGAGGCCACCTAAGGAACCTGGAGGTGCACAAGTTTATGGGACCTGATGAGATGCATCTGTGGGTCCTGAGGGAACTGGCAGATGAAGTTGCTAAACCACTATGCATCAAAATCACTGCAGTCCAGTGAAGTTGCCACAGACTGGAATAGGGGAAACACAACCCCCATTTTTAAGAATGGAAAAAAGGAAAACCCAGGGAACTACAGGCCAGTCAGGCTCACCTCTGTGCCTGGTAAGGCGATGGAGCAGATCCTTCTGGAAACTGTGCTAAGGCACATAGTAAATAAGGACGTGACTGGTGACAGCAAACATGGCTTCACTAAGGGCAAATCCTGCCTGACCAATTTGATGGCCTCCTATGATTGGGTTACAGAGGATAAGGAAAGTGCAACTGATATCATCTACCTGGACTTGTGCAAAGAATTGAATGTTGTCCCACATGACATCCTTATCTCCAAGTTGGAGAGATATGGACTTGACTGGTGGACCACTCGGTGGATAAGGAATTGGCTGGATGGTTGCATTTAAAGACCTGCAGTCAATGGTTAGATGTACAATTGGAGATCAGTGACAAGTGGGGTTCCTCAGGGCTCAGTATTGGAACTGGTGCTGTTCAACATCTCTCAGTGACACAGACAGTGGGATTGAGTGCACCCTCAGCAA
>VZRW01013813.1:146006-162295 GCA_013398125.1 Aegotheles bennettii
GTTGAGGTGATTCTCCCCCTCTACTCTGCTCTCAAGAGACCCCACCTGCAGTACTGTGTCCAGTTTTGGGTGCCCAAACATAAGAAGGACATGGAGCTGTTGGAATGAGTCCAGAGGAGGACCATGAAGATGATCAGAGGGCTGGAACACCACTTCCATGAAAAGAGGCTGAGAGAGTTGGGGTTGTTCAGCCTGGAGAAGAGAAGGCTCTGGGGAGATGTTCTAGCAGCCTTCCAGTACCTGAAGGGCCTACATGGAAGCTGGAAAGGGACATTTTACAAGGGCGTGTACTGATATGATGAGGAGAAATTGTTTCAAACTGAAAGAGATTAGATTTAAATTGGATATTAGTAAGTAATTCTTTACTGTGAGGGTGGTGAGACACTGGCACAGGTTGCCCAGAGGAGTTGTGACTGCCCTCTCCCTGGCATTGTTCGAGGCCAGGTTGGGTGGGGCTTGGAGCAACCTGGTGTAGTGGGAGGTTTCCTCGCCCTTGTCAGGGGGGTTGGAACTACATGATCTTTAAGGTCCTTTCCAATCCACACCATTTTATGATTCTATGATTGATTCTTCATAAAACAATGATTCTGTAGCAGGTGGAGCAGTTAAGGATAGAAGACATTCATAGTATGGTAACCTTTTAATTATGGAGTAGAAATTATAGGAGAATTTAAACTTGATGAAAATTATAATGGGGGATGAGAGGAATGTACCCCTTTTCAAGCATTGTTCAGGCTGTGGTTTTGACATTTGTAGCTTTGCAACCTCCCTGTCTACACACTGGGGACTCTTTAAACCCTAGCAATATACACAGCTTCAGAAAATCATCCCCAACTAGAAAAGCACTGAATTGTATCTCTCTTGCTGTGTATGTATTTTATCTTCAATTGAAACTGATTTAACTTCTTCACAGAACTAAATAAAACGTGCTTTCCTGAGTTATTACATAACTCACTATGGCATGAAAGCAAAACCTACCAGAATCACATTGAAAGTCAGGACCACAGTTTGGTTTTGGTTCTTCAGGACAGACTTCACTGCTTTCACATCTTTGTGTATCTCCTAAAGCGTCCAAGCATGGTTTTCCACCAAACTGTCCAAATCTTTCAATACTTCTAGAACGAAACTTGAAAGATAAATAATACTATTAACATTACTTAGTCAGAAAAAAGAACTACCAGAACTGAAGGATTTCCAATTGAACTTACAATGTTTCAAAATGAAGCATCTTTGGTGAAATTTTGATTGAAAAATCTATAGGTACAGCTTAAGGTGTAAAAAATGTGTGCAGTGAAATGTATCATATATATTTTGTATGCTTTTAAGTCTCTCAGTTTTTTTGAAGTCTCATAAGAAGAACTCACCCAAGAAAATAAAAATCTGCTTTTGAATTTTTTTTATTTATTTAAAAAGGGAAAATACATTGAAAATAATGGTCTCTATAGAAACATCCATTTGGCCAAAATAGGTAATTTCTATCAACAAAACATTCTTAGTGAGAATATTTGACCAGTTTTATACATCTGGATGTAGTCTTCTCGTAGAGCTTCAGATATGAATTGATTATGGATTTCTTCAAATTGTAAATATACAATATTAGGATTTGCAATCTGATATTTTCTAATAACCAAAAAGCAGACAGATAATGTCCCGTTAGTAGTGGCTTTGGAACAAAGACTTCCAACAATAGCTTACCCTTTGAGAGGTGCACGGGTCGCAGGGCCCCCATGCGCTCCAGCTGCTCAGTTTACAATCTATTGGAGATGGATCATTCAGTTCTCTTGTTCCCCTGTGGACAGCTTTTTCTGAAGAGCTGTCAAACAAAACATTTCAGTACAGTCCTGGCCAGTACACTAAAATCACATGTGAGATTGTATTTAAACCATAGACTAATATTTTGGAAGTATCTTCAAGCTGTTTTCTGCTTCATTTTCATAGCAGTACTTAGTACTGAGATGTAGAAACAACTGCCTAATATTAAATTCTTTGGTGGTTTAAAATTACATTAAAAAAAACTTTGAAGACTTAATAAGCCAGGTCTTTTTCCCTATTTTAGATCATTGGGTGTACTCATGCTCTTCTAGCGGGTCATGTTATTGAAGAAAATAAAACAACAATACAGAAAGTATCTACTGTTCCCCTATTCAGACAGTGGCTGTGATCCCCATACTTAAAGCTAAAGACAAAGGCACTGCAGTGCATCTCAAATAGACGTAGCACTTCACTACATGTCTCTGTGATTTTTTTAGCTTATTAATTTTAATGAGGTTGCCCTTAAGACTAGGTAAAAGTTTAAATGCTTTCCTGAGTTGAAAAAAGGCTCATAAATAATGGTATTATTTGCTAATGAGCTAACCTATATAGTTGGAAAAAACAGACAAGTGTTTAGCTATCTGAGTATTCTTTTGATTGCCAAGTTGACTACTTTGCTGGTCAGGCCTATATTTTCTAGAGTAACTCTTCATTTTGGTGTTCAGTTTTAAATACCATGAAACTCCCGACTCTCAGAAAGTGAAAGGCCACCACTTTATAGAAATCAAATTTCTTTAAAGCACCTGCCGCTAGATATTAAGAACTGATACACTGTAGGATGACTTGTTAATTTTAAAAAACAAGACCAATCATCTACTGATGACCTTATCTTTGCAGATAACAACATGGAAAAACAGAGGAATGGAGGAGCATTAAAGTCTAATTTGCCTGATTTGCTTCTGTAATTTATTCCAATTTGGCCTTACATGTTGAGTATTCATCTGCTGTGAAATGATTCTCTCTCTGCACCTCTCCAAGTTACTGCTGTTGGCTCTGCTCTACAATGGGACTGTCTTTGCTAAGTCCAGCTGGTGGGCAGTTCCGCAGCTCCTGCTATGTGATGTATGGGCTTTTGTGGCAGGCAGGACCTTGTCCTCCACTCTTTGATCCACTCCTCTGTACAAATATGTCAGGAGTCCAAACAAATATAACCTGATTTCATAAGATTGAGAAATCTGCAGTTTGGACAAGGCAGGTATACCAGGTGGTTCAGCTTTCTGGTGCCATTTATCATATGTTCAGGTAATAAGTTGTTATTGAGACACTAAATTGATGTATGTCTCTTTCCAGCTATTGATTCTTAAACAGCTCAGGGATAAAAGGTTGCACAACAATGCTGTGATACACACAGCTGACCCTGACTGTCTCTGGTGCCTCAGACTTTCGGCTATTGCACGCACCAGCAGTAAACATGCACCACAGATACTGCTGGAAGTATCCCTATCAAGCACTCCCACTGTCTTGCCTGCTGCTCCTAAACAACTCTGTTTCCAGAAGTCTCCTGACCTCAAGCTAGGGATGCCAGTAAATGGATAGCCGGCTAAAGATGTTGCTCTTAACAGGTAGGATTTTGAAAATAAAAGGAAACAGCAAAAAGCACAAATATGCCGAAGATCTACAGACAGCAGAAATGAGAGAAAGAATTCAGATTTCTCTCCATACAATATGGGCCTCCCAAACTCTTAGCTGGTAGGGAAATGTGAAGCTTTGCTGTGTGCTTTGCACCAGGAATTGGGGTACCTAAAGGATGCAGATCAAACCTTGTGAAAGGTCCATTTCCACTAATTCTCTGGTGGACTCTGAGAACCTAAATCGATCACCCACTGGTTGGCAGCTGAAAGTGCTGGGAACTTGGAAGATAGCATTGAATACCTGCCTTGTTCTTGCACTTCTCCCTGAGTGTTCTTTAACAATCACTATCAGGAGCAGTGTAATGGAATGAAACAGCTATCACAGCTATCTTTGTTCTGACCCAGAAAGACTGTGATTAAAATCATCATGATATTTTTAATCTGATCCTTTTCTATTTTCATATACCCACTTAGGGGCCGGCTTTCTTTCTCCAGTGCTGTTGAGGTTCACAGATCCCAAAAAAGTCTGCAAGGTGTGTGTACTTCAAATATTGACTAATCACGTACACTTACATATATCAGAATGATAGTTCAGCCTGGAAACGGATATAGATTTTTGAAATTATAATTTCACCTGAAGTTGTGCTGTAGTCACACTTACTCTGTGATATCTTAGAGTTTATAACTCAAAAATAAGAAAAAGAAGGAATATACAGCATCTCTTAGGAACTTCTACAGAAAAGGCTGAGTCCTAGAAGGTAGTTATAAAGAAGATGGAGGCACCATGCAGAAGTTGCTTCAGGGAAAATGCCATCTGAAAAAAACCTACAACTTTACCATGAGAACAATTAAACGTTGGAATAGGTTACCCAAGTAGAATGTCCTTCACTGGAAATATTTAAGAGTGTTTGTCAGGACCCCTGGATAACCTAATCTAAGACCCTGATATGAACGGAACATTTTACAAGATTTCTAGAGGTCCTTCCCAACCTAGACTTTTCAATGTATTCTACAGTTCTGTGAAGTTCTGGAAAGTTGTAATATATTTTAAGTTCAACGTAGTCCTTCAACCTCTCCAAACACAATTCCTTTGCTTGTAATTAGCTCATTTTACAAATACTTTAGCAATACTACAATTTATTATAACTTCATAATAAGCAGGCACTGCTTTGAAAAGTTGCTGTACAGTATTCTATGGAATATTTTTCTACCTTTCAGCATGACAGTAATATCAATGGAGAAAAAAATTAAAATCTACCAGTCTGGCAAATGGATGAGAATAAGCTTATTAATTCCTGTATCTGCAAATTCCTGATTCACTGGAACAGTTCCAAGGGTCTGGAAATTGGCAAACATAACACCCATCTGCAAGAAGGGGTGGAAGGACAATCTGGGAACTACAGGCCTGTCAGCCTGACCTCAGTACCGGGCAAGGTCATGGAACAGATCATCCTGAGTGCCATCACACGGCACGTGCAGGACAATAAGGGGATCAGACCCAGCCAACATGGGTTTATGAAAGCAAGGTCCTGTTTGACCAACCTGATCTTGTTCTATGACAAAGTCAGCTGCTTAGTAGATGAGGGAAAGGCTGTGGATGTGGTCTATCTAGACTTCAGAAAAGCATTTGACACTGCCACCCACAGCATTCTCCTAAGAAAACTGACTGCCCATGGCATGGATGGGTATACTCTTCCCTGGGTGAAAAACTGGCTGGAAGGTCGGGCCCAGAGAGCTGTGGTTAATGGAACTAAATCCAGTTGGTGGTCGGTCACTAGTGGTGTTCCCCAGGGCTTGTTGGGGCCAGTTCTGTTTAATATATTTATTGCTGACCTATATGAGGGGATCGAGTGTACTCTCAGTAAATTTGCAGATGACACTAAGACAGGTGGAAATGTTGATCTGCTTGAGAGTAGAAAGGCTCTGCAGAGAGATCTGGACAGGCTGGCTGGATGGGTAGAGGCCAACGGGATGAGGTTCAGTAAGGCCAAATGCCGGGTCCTGCACTTGGACCACAACAACCCCAGGCACCGATACAGGTTCGGGGGAGAGTGCCTGGAAAGCTGCTCATCAGAAAGGGACTTGGGGGTGCTGGTTGACAGCCAGCTGGATATAAGCCAGCAGTGTGCCCAGGTGGCCAAGAAGGCCAATGGCATCTTGGCCTGCATCAAGAACAGTGTGGCCAGCAGGAATAGGGCAGTGATTGTCCCACTGTACTCGGCACTGGTGAGGCCGCACCTCGAGTGCTGTGTTCAGTTCTGTGCCCCTCACTTCAAAAAAGACATCGAGGTGCTGGAGCGTGTCTAGAGAAGAGCAACAAAGCTGGTGAAGGGACCGGAAAACATGTCTTATGGGGAACGACTGAGAGAGCTGGCGTTGTTCAGTCTAGAGGAGACTCAGGGGGAACCTCATCGCTCTCTACAACTGCCTGAAAGGAGGTTGGAGTGAGGCAGGGTTCGGTCACTTCTGCTGTGAAAGGACAAGAGGAAACAGCTTTAAATTAAAGCAGGGGAAATTCAGATTAGACATTAGAAAAAGTTTTTTCAATTTAAGGGTGATTTGGTATTGGAATAGGTTGCCCAGGGCGGTGGTGGAGTCACCATCCCTGGAAGTGTTCAAGAAGTGTCTGGATGTGGCAGTGGGTGATCTGGTTTAGTGGTGATGTAGGTAGGTGGTTGGACTGGATGATCTTGAAGGTCTGTTCCAACCTTGATGATTCTATGATTCTATATATGACCTTTACACCTCCTTACTAATATAGGACTGTAAACCTCTGAGTAACATCTATTCTGGTATCTTGGGTTGAAGAACAACAGGTTGTTCTTAAAGGGATGGAGTAGGAACCCTTAGACACTAGACCTGAAGATATATTGAGAAAGCTAATAGGATTTCTAAAGACTGATGAATATCTTATTCCTAGCAATTCTCAGATATTCAGGTACTGTAGAAGTTTACACTGAGATGCATTTCTGAACTTTTAAGTTATTACCTTAAAAATGCAGCCAAAATTCCTTTCATGCAGTGAATGAACCATGAAAAGCAGTGTCTAGGAGAAGTACCCAGAGGAGCGATCAGACTCAAGTCTCCCTAAATCATTATTTTGAGTTTAAAATAAAAATCCCAGGCATGAAAGGCTAAGATTAACATTTCAATGTAAATGGAAGTTTTGCCATCAACTGCCTGCAAGCCAGAGCTGATGGTAGTCTTTGAGCTTACTTTCAGGCAGCATACGTTTTTAGATAATCCCAAATGAGCAACTTCTGCAAGAACACTTATTCAGTGATGTACACACACCTCTCAGCCCCCTCCAGGTTAGTGTACAAAGTTCATGTGATTTGTTGCAGATCCAGATTTAGGGTTTTGGATTTACTTGAAGTTAGAGAAGAAAAAACAACTATCAGAAGCAGATCATCGCAAACGAGTCTCATGAACTCTGAAACACCAATAACACAACCATTATCCAGATTGATCTGGAAATGCAAAGGGAAAGAGAGTTTTATATGAAAAGAGTTTAGAGTTGTTTAGAATAAGCAAAGATGCTAGGAAAATTGGCAAGCTTGTCACTTCCACATTAAACCTGGGGAGAAATGGTTACTGAAAAAAAGTGCTGAAACAGGAGATACTAAGTCATACAATTTAAATAGGAGAGGAAGTGAAAGCAGTTCACCCGCTGAAGAAGGTAACTGAAGGTGCCAGTTGCAAGCAACAATTTCAGAGAAAAGCATGGAAATTGAAATACCTTCTCTGCTATTCATTATTGAGAAAGTTTGAGGGACAGAGGAGTGTTCTTTTGAACAGAAAAGCCATTTCATAATCAGGACACGAAATTGCTTGCACATTGTCTTAGATTGCTGAGGCCATACAGCTTCGGTAATTTGCTGTCAATTCATCCTTCAAAATATAGACCTGTTCAGTTAATTAGGCACAAAACTGATGACTCAAGAAACAGTTTTGGTTTGATAATTAGCACTGACCAACAGAGAAGGTATGGCTTTCTTGAATTTGGAGACATGCTAGAAACACATGATGCCATAATTTTGCCAACTGTAGCTCCATCAAAAAGCTGCATAGTCTTTAGTATAATATGAAGTTGTTGGCCCATTTTGCCTGCTACGGACTTTGTAAAAATCTTATCTTCTGGATAGACCATATCTAACTGAACATATCAAAACTGTGCTTTAACTGGATCTGAATGCCAAAATAACCATCAAAACACAGGGAGAGAGGGAAGCAGCAACCTTTATAGCTTTGAAGGCTGCTCTTGAAGGTCTGTTCAGGTATTTCAGGTGACGATAGCAGCAGTTACCCTCAGGCCCAGACCCATGCACAGGAGGCAATACTTGGTTGTTTAAGTAGCATTCATATACTGCAATATGTCTTAGAGCAGATTGATGCCAATTTATTAACGTACATAAATCTGTTATAAGACTCGCATTCCTTCACTACTTAGACCTGACCATTCTCATAAGTGACATACAGACTAGTCAGCTTTATTTCTGGTAGTGTAGCTCTTCAGTTGTTTCCACATATTTTTGTAGGAACTAAACCTCTAGTTCTCCTTCTAGTGATACTTGCAGTGAAAAAAACAAAGGCTATATTTCCAAAGAATTAGAAATAGGCAGTCTAGGAGACTTTAAATAGGAAAAGAAGTACTGTCAGCATAATATTGTGAACCTTCAGAAAGAAACAGATTGAGATTATATTGTATTTTCACACTCAGCATGCAATAGGAAACAGTTGCCTGAGCTCCAGACAACTGCTATCATTTTTATTGTGCCACATACATCCAAAATAAACAGATAAACCATTTATATTTGACTGCTTGAAATACAGCAAGAAGTAATTTTCTTGTTCATCGGATACCTTAGGAAGCTAAAATTAGAAATGACTGCATTGGAGGTTTATGCTCTGTGTTGGAGAAACAAAATAGTTTAGACATTTGCAGAAGACCAAGGACACTTACCTTCTGCTTTCCCCCAAAAATGAGGCAGCCACTTCTAAATTGCATAGTATGCATATAAGCTGCAGGATAACATGCATGCTTCTCATTTTGTAGCTGCATAGACAAGAACTGCTGTGACCAAATTTATAGTTTCTTTATTTGTTCATTTTGTTATTTATTAGCAAGAGAACAAACAAAAACCAGTTCTTACTGAAAAATGCCAGTTACTGGCCAAAACTGCTTACGGTAAGTGCTCTGAAGTCCACTGTTCAAAAATTTCCACTTTTTCCTGTGTGGAGACTGGGAAATAAAGTATTCTCAAGATTAAATACAAACCATTTGGGTTTTCTAGTACCTTTTAAATATGTGAAAGCTATTTTCCTATTTAATTAGAGAACCGTTAACTCCCTAGTAAAAGGCTGTCATAGCAGTGACTCATGTAAAGAACAAATAGTTTCTAAAGCAGAGCTGTTTACAAGAGCAAGTTCAGTGTCTAACATCCTTGCAATCCTCATTTGGAATATTGGAATAATGAAGTCCTAAGGTTCCTTTTTCTTCTTCCCCCAGCAAATACTGAATAGACAATTTTTTGTTGTTTTGAAGAAGCCTAAAATTCTAGCTTTCATTCTGTCACCAAAACCAAACCAGAAGCTAGCTCTTAAGAAGGGTATTCCTATTCAGTAGTTTGCTGTAATCCAGATTTAAGGCATCATGCGTTGGACACAGTCACCAGACAGTGTTTAACAGTTAAATGTTTAGCAGTTAAGAATTAAGTATCTGGATGCAATTAATTTTTTCTGTTCCCTTCTGATGTGGCAGGGTGAGGAGAAGGTGTGAAACATGGCAATTTTTTTCCTTATTCAGTCCTTAGTTTGGGATAATTTAATTTAGAGGAATTTAAATCTGATGCAGCCTCAGTCCAGCTTAATGAGTCCAGTTGTACTACACTCATTTGTTGAGCAAGAATGCAAGATAGACACTTGTAAAATTGAATTGTTTCATCATACCTGCTTCAATTATGCTGTATACACCACCACAGTTTGTGTTCTTTAATATAGACACTAAATCAGAGCAAACTACCAGATCAGCAGACAGCTTTGGCCAGCTTGTAAATGGTCCACCAACCAACTCTAAGTGATTATCCTGACAGCTACTTAAAATTCCAGCATAGTAGGACCATTAATTTTAGCTTGCAAGCGGTCATTTATATGCTTAAGTCAAATGTTGGTAAACATTCTTTCACTTAAGTACCAAGACAGTCAACTGTTGTTTGTTGTTTTGTTTTTTTTTTTTTCAGTTCTAATGGTACCTTTGAGTACTAGATTACAAGCTGCCATGCAGCCAAAGTTAAAAAGAAAAAAAAACAAACAAAAAAATACACAGAAAAAACCCAAAACAACAAAAAACCTAAACCCCAGCGATTGACTGTATAGCACCATAAGACTTACATTTCAAGTGGGATACCAACTTGCTTTCAACGAGTTGCTTTCAATCCCTTAACCACATGAATCAAATTGTACTGAAAAGTAAGCAAGTAAGCACCCATTCTATTTAATTAGTGATACATCAGGCTGACAGTTACAACTTTGTCTGCAGTACAAAAGCTAATCTAAAACAGTAACTTTCTAATGGATTTATTCTTTGTAGCAATCTACATTAAAAGAGTAGTAAAATTTTTTCTGAACATGAGCTAAATACTCTAATTTGGTTTTCACAGCATCAGTTTAGACCTCCTGAAAAGCTGGTGTAGACAAGTTGAATGAATGAAACTTACAAATGCAATGCAGTTTAACTGCCCAGCTTGCATGGTCCTGCAAGAGGGAGCAAGAAAGAACATCTTTAGTAGCACCAAGATCAGGCTGAGCAGCTAATGGGACAAGCTTCTGGTGACAGTTTATTAAGTCAGCTGGGGATTTTATTTTTTACTGTGTGACAGCATTTGCTGAACAGGCCTGATGCAAGAAGCTACAGAAAGACTTAAGACCTTGTATTAGACTGCTACAGTAAGAACTTGTGAGAAACAATTTTTAGCAAGCTCTGAACTTCTAGTGTCAACTATACCACAAGACCAAAGTTATGGAAGACAGAATCAACAGCCACACTGATGTTCATTTGGTATGAAGAGTTGCTTCTGTTTAATGTCATTAGGAAACATCACTTGAGATACTACAGTTTTATATAACAGTGTAACATCCTTAAGTTTCTATATTTCCAGTTTGAGACAAATAAATTCATAGCTTTTTTTTGCACTACAGAAAGTGCAAGAGAGGTTTATACACAGGACTAATTGCATGACTGGCTGAATTGGGTACTAAGGTTGTGTTCAAATTGACTTTCTTAGCTCTCCAGTTCAGCAACTGCTTAGACATTTGATTGAACAATACTATTTCAAGTTTATACTTAGTAATAAAAGAAAAACCTTTATACTTTGCATTAACAGAAAAACCTCTGACACATCAGCCATCACCACTGGCCAAGAATGTAGGTGTTACAAACAGTTATAACCGATTTAAAAATCTGTTAGTAAAGAGGTTCTTTAGGAAAGACACGGTTTTCAATAGATGGAAGACTACCTCACATTAATGACACAGAGGTGGTACATCTGTTCACAAGGAATCTAGGCATGGAGTTAAGTCATAATTGTCTTTTTTGCTTTCTAACATACAGGAAACATGCCAAACTACATCATGTAATAACTCAAACTGGGCAACATCAGGATATTCACTGAGATATATGCAAGAAGCCTATCTGCTTGTTCCATTGGTTTGCCAAGCTACCTTAACAGAAGAGTAAACCTAGTAGATTTCCCTCCCTGAAAAAAAGCCATATTAGCACCAAGACAACAGTTAGTGTCTGTGACTACCTCAATGTTTTGCAAGAAGTGTTCCAGCTTATCTAACCCTACAGTGTAGGCCTCTAGTACTCAGGACTCCAGCAGTTCTGTTACAGACCCCACACTTACTACACATTTATGGCAGAATGATACTTTTACTGTTAGTTAAATAGGCAAGTATTGCATTTTTTTTTTATCCCCATAAAACAGTTTACATCTTTGTGGCTCAGAGACCAAGTCATATGTCCAGTTATCAGCTAGAACTGAGTACTGTCCACTTAACTTTACAACTGGCTGCTGTTGTGCTAACAGGCAACTGACCTAGTTGTTTAAGGTGTGCAGTTTCAGCTACTAATTCAATTCTCTTATGCAAAGGCAACACTTCTTCCCCAGGTACATTTAGTTCCTATATTTTAGGACTGTAAGTGCTACACAAAGAGGAATTGTGGTGACCACGTTTACAAGACACATGACTTAGTTTACAAGATGCATGACTTAGCGTTGCTAAGCTCTTCTGTGAAAGATTGCAAAAAACTAAAGTAAAGGTAACATCCACCAATTTGAATTTGGGTCTCCAGCACAAGTCCAACTCTCCATTTGCTTTGCCCTGAATTATCATCTTCACAGCATGTTCTTTGAGGGTTCGTGTTTCAATACACCTGGACGCATTTTAGATCAAACATCATGGAACAGCAGCAAGAGTGGCAGACAGCAAAGTGACACATGTAGAAAAATCATGTTGAGGAGAGGTCCAGTTATTCCATTTGTCCTTTTCTGATTATGCCTAGTATGACAAAAAGGACGTAGGGTTAGGATGGCTGTAAGTCAGTTTTTTTCCTTTAACTAGCTCAGAGCCACTGGGAACAAAACTAAAACAATAAATAGCAACTCTTGACTTTGGTTAGAAGCCAGACAGTATTTCAGAGTAAGACTTGCATGTTTGGCAGAAGAATAGATTTGCTAGTTTGACAGTTTGTCTTCTCTAGTCAATGGTACAAAAATTTGAGTTACAATAGTTTAACAAAAGCTCTCTTAACAGCCCTTGCTTTTTTTCCCCACAGCAATTCACCCAGAGTAGAAGCCACAATTATTTAGGAGATTAAACTTCAGAAAGTTGTATGGGGCACTGTGTGCTACCCTCTCCTAAAGAGATATCTGAGGGAATTTAGTCAGCCTCTGAGTTTTGCAGCACATATTTACTTGCTAACTGTTCTCAAGGAAAGGAAATCTAGATCTACTGTGGCCTTGAGACACAAGTCCATGGAAGAATAAAATCTTTATTTCTAAGAAGGTGAAGCTGGCTAGGCTTCGACAGAATGCAGCTATGTACAAGCTCAAGCAGAGGTACTCTGGCAGAAGTGTTCTTTTAGGGACTGTTTGCCATACTTCAGAGAAGCATTAGTAAAGCTAGTGTAGGTTTTAGCCAGCTCTTTACCAAAGGTTTTCTGAATCACCTTCAGAGAATGAAGTAGGTGGTCTTATTAGTGGAAGACTTACCTGATCTATGCAAATGGGTTGCCAAAAGGGTCATCAGAAGGACAATAAGGTGGTTTCTGAGATTCCTTCTAAGGAAAGAGAAATCACAGGCTGTTAGTGGATTTCCAGGTTTCACCAGGTCTACTCTGCATAGCTGTATCAGCTAGTTCTTTTTCCAAACACCTTCTGGAAAGAATACTGCAGAGTCCCTGCTAAATACACATTAACTGTACTGCTTTAACAAGAGTAAAAAGTGCTCTAAAGACATGTTTGCAGTTATCCTAGTCTGAGACAAAGTATCTTTCAGAAAAGCAATGTGTGCTTACTGAATGTTCATTTGGAGCTAAGGCAGTGTAGTTATGATGAGATCTATTCCAGACAAATGCTAGATTTCTTAAGTCAGCATTTTGGAATTGATCCAGAGTTTCCACCAAAGGCTTCAAATGCTGTATCCCAAATGGAGTGATACGGTTAAGCCACTGTCTCCCCAAGGCAGTAGTGAACATGGGAGTCTCCCATTTGTTCAACAAGAGAGCTGCACAGTCCGCACTACTCAGGCTACTCCACAAAAGGATGAATATAATCTAAGTGGAAGACTTCTGCAGCTACATTATTTTACAGTCTTTTGCAGAAGCTCTCGATACTGAAGAACTTCCTGATAAGGCTTGCATCTTCAGGAACTGGGTTATAGACCCCAGCCATATGGAATTTTACTTTGTTAGTCTTCTTGCAACAAATGCCCTCTGATGGATTAAATATTCATTTAGACATACAAGAAGTCTTCTTCCACAGCCTCTAAAGCCAGAACTAAGAACCTCAGTTAAGAACCTCAGTTAAGGAGAAAGAAAGACTGGGGGTCTTGGGGGTTTGGGTTTTTTTTTACTACTTACAGATGAGGCACTGAAAATGCCTGTTTTAGCTTGACTTTCAAACAGGTTATCAGATGGCAGCACACTTTGTCGGGGAACAGGCTTTGGTGGTTCTAAGGAAGAAAGACATATTGCTATAGACACTTAACAGCTTTGACAAGTACTCAGCTCTGCCTGTGTAACAATGCCAAAGCTCACCTAATTAGATAAGACAAACCCCACACAAGTTTTTTTTGAGTGACCTTTTCATCCCTTGCCTGTCCCTCACTATACTTAAGCTAGATGGGACTTCTAACATGGTACAAACCTGGTTTACCTCATTCTAGTCAAGTAGTTTAGGCACTAGGTGTCAGTGTTTGGCTACTGAAATTTATCAATTCTGTAACATTATTAAGGAAGACAGTCCTTCAAGTCATTGCTTCAGTAGCCATTAAATCAAATTGTTGGTTCTATCAGAAAAGACTAGTGATCAGCTATCCCAATCCTTGAGTAGCTATTCAAGAAAAAAAATAAATTTTACCAGTCATTTTGACAGCTTGCTAGCTTCAATGTCATTATGATCTGTACTATCTTGAGGAACACCTACTTTACTACTAAAATAACTGCTGAAAGCTCCAGAAGCACCTGAAAGGCTTTGCTGCTCTCCTCTCCTTGCTGGTACTGCAGGTGGTTTTGTCAGCTGGAAGTCTTTGAACATTTCCTTGACATCTTTTATCTCTTTATCACCAAGTGGATCCAGAGCAGTAAAAGCATCACTTTCTTTCTTGGACAGCTCTTTCTGAGGTGCAGTTCTAGGTGGTGGCTGAGGTGGACTAGTTGTTGACACGGAGGGCAGTACAGATGTCATCTGAGCAGATAGTGTTGAAGATGGGAACACACTGCTCTGGAAGGGATTTATAGCACTGGATGGCTGTGCCCATGGATTAGATGGAACTTGTGCTGACTGTGACCAGAGGCCAGAGGACTGAGTGGCTGCTGGACCAAAAGATGCAGGCTGGTTCCAGCCTGATGCTATTTGAGTACCAAAGGCAAGTGGTTGAGAAAATCCTGTAGACTGAGCAGGCATCATGGTCCCAGAAAAGACTGATGCAGCCTGAGTGAAGATGGGTGTCTGTACACTCCATGGTGATGAAGTTACTGACAAGCCACCTGAGGGGAGATTGTTGTTACACAACACTTCAGTGATCTGAAAACCTCAAGCAGGAGTGTATCAATTCCACTGAGGATACCAGCAAAACATTTTTCACGTACTGTTTGCAAAAATTTGTTGATTTAAACTTAATAATAAAGTTATTTGAAGGGGAGGAATAAGGAGGTTAAACATTTTTTACTTTGCTCCATTTCAATCCTGGAAGAACAGAATTGAAGTTGATATAACAGGAGGAGCATAGTTAGCCCTAGCACAGACGTGACAGGTGCATTTGCCATTTAGTTACTTCTGTGTAAATTATTTCTAAGACTCTGCAGCAGTGTTACCTTAGTGTCCCAAGTCATGCTTGGCTCACTTGAACCTTGTGTACCCAAAGCAGCAATCTGCTGTCAAAGTCTAAGAAAAAAACCCTGCTCCAGTTAAGGGATGCAGAGTTTAGGCCTCTATTCACAGAACCTAACAGTTTAGGGCATACAGCACATGAATTAAAGGGCGTGGCATTACACATGAAGTAAAGGAAAACTAGAACCCTTTGTATGGTGTTAGCAGATATCTAAGACTGGAGCAAGACGTTCACTTTATGAACTAACCTAGACCAGCCAGTGGAGGTGCTATGGTAGGATTTGCTTTGAAGAGGTCCAGTGGATTAGTTGTCACAGGTCCCGTTTGTGCCACTGAGGTCAAGCTAAGGCTCTCTGTAGTTGGCACAAAGAAGTCTGAGCTAAATAAATCATCCGATGCAGTCTAGAAAGAAAAAACCCACTGTGAGATAACATGACAGAACATATGCTAGCATGATCAAGACTCTACTCCAGATCTACAAGCTTTAATTCCAGCTACAGCAGAAAGCTTTGATGTATCCTTTGGAGACCAAGTGTAAGAGTTTCAAACTTTGATATTTTGTTCATGCCTAATGAGATGCATGGCACTAAGTAGGTACAATATATAGTAGTCAAAAGTCAACAGCAGAAGGGTAAGTCTTAAAATGACTGAATTATTTTCTATCATAATGACCCCCAGCCCTCTAAATATTCCTGCTCAATCTGCAGTGATCCCTACAGTTGTTGCAAGGTCAGCACAGTTTTGCATCATTTGAGTGCAAAATGAATGCAGCTGACCAAGAGCCACCTCTGTGTCCAAGCAGGAAAGTAGTTGAGATTGCCCTCAGTAGGCAAGTACTGAAAAACTACATAGGTTTCTGGAAGCTAGTACTAGTACCTCACTGTTATGAAATGACAGATTGATGGGCATACAGCTATCATAATGGGTTCTGACATGATATCAGATGTCTATATACATAACAGCATACTTACCAGACCTTTACAGAAGTATGGCAGCATGAAGGAAGACAGTATATAATTTAGTAATCATAATTACTTCAAAGCACTCATGAACATTAGAATGTACCAGGGATGCAAAGAGGTTAGAGTAAGCATGGCAGGTAGAAGAGAAGTGGATGTTACTGGAAGCTATTTAGCCAAATACACAGTATAAAGAAAAGCTTTCTTTACCCTGCTTCTCTAAATATAAGCATGCATATCACCATTAATTACTTGAACATTGTTCACCTTGACAGACCTCCTTCCTCTTCCTGGCTTGGTACTTTGTGGAGGTGGGCTAATTGTTATAGACTCAT
>VZRW01013813.1:162328-181845 GCA_013398125.1 Aegotheles bennettii
ATTGTTATAGACTCATGTAGTATGAGCTGGACATTGCTTTCAGAATCCAGCTTTACTCCATTCTGCAGAGATACTCCTTTGGAAGGACCTTCCACAAACAGGTTTGATGGGGCTTTAAGAAAGCCATTCTGTTCTCTCTCTGGTACCCCATTTGGGGTTCTTGCTGCAGGAGACTGACTCTCAGGTGGCCACTGGCTTGTTAATGCTTCTTGTTTGCCAGTTCTGTTAGAAATCTGGTCAAACTGTTTAGCAAAGTAGTCAATATCACCATTTGAAACACCATTACCCACCGGTGCCAAGGTACTCAGACTTTCTTTCTTCTGATCAGCAGATCTGAGAGAATCAAATGAAGGTGGTGCAGATTGGTCTGGCTGTGTGAAAGGATCATCACTGAAAGGGTCTGGATTAGGTGTGGGAAAGAAGCTGAGATTGGTAGAGAAAGAACTCTCAGGCAAGAAGGGTGTCTGCGGCTTTGGTTGTGGAGGAGAGGTTGTGATGCCATTCGAGAAAAAATCCTCTTTTGTAAAAGTCTGTTTGGTCTCAATTTCAGAATTTAGATCCACTAACAGAATCTCTTTAGCTTCCTATTTGTTCAGAAAGAAAAATAAAGTTAGTTTTATGTAGGACTTGCTGCACAGTACACAAGCTCAAGGAAAACAGTTACAAAAGGAGAGATTCTAGTATCCAACACATTATACTAATAAATATTCAGCATCACAGTGAAGTTGCCCTAAAGCCTCATCTTACAAGTCATTAAGGCAAGCACTGCTGGTTGTGGCCAAATCACAGCTACTTAGTTTCAGAAAGTTAAAAGCACCTCTTTTAATATTGCTTCCTTAAATGTCAGGTACTTGTTCTATAGCCTGATGTCTGTAGAGTCATTAAACACTACTTATGCCTAGGCTTTCACTTGAGTCAAGAACCCCTGTTGGAGTTCCAGTCCTCTGTCTTAACAAGCTGTGAAATCACACTGCCTTAGTGTGACTTCAAGTTGTAGTCTTGGCTTCTGAGTAAGATTGGAGAGCTATTTGCTGAAGGAAGATGTTAACACATCATCTCTCCACCAAGCAGGCAGTAGAAGGGTAAGACATGGTCACTAGCTGGATTCACAGTTGTATAATGGCTGATGGTGACTTGCAGTGCCAGAATAAACTGGTAAGATTTTTGAGGTCATACGAGCTATGATAGAGTTTATGCACACTTTTTGTAGAGTTAGATCCTCTTGAGCTAGGGCTACTCACCTAGAATGGCCAGAAGCCCACTCTGAGGGACTTAGTTAAGGATTCACTTGTCCATAAAATGAGCTTCAGCTTTAAAGGTCTTTAGCAGAGTTTCTGCAATAGCTCTCATAGGAACAGAGGCATGTACCACTAGTAGATATTTTGAGATATCAGGCTAGAGATATGGGCCCATGCAAACATCAAGAACTTCAACAAGGCCACGTACAAGGTCCTTCACATGGGTCAGGGCAATCCCAGGCATGGATACAGGCTGGGAAAAGAGGGGATTGAGAGGAGCCCTGTGGATAAGTTTTTTGGGGGTATTGGTGGATAGAAAACTGAACATGAGCCAGCAATGTGCACTCAGACAGAAAAGCCAATTACATCCTGGACTTAAAAAAAAAATGTGGATAACATGTCAAGGGAAGAGATTCTCCTTTTCTACTCCACTCTGGTGAGACCCTACTTGGAGTACTGTGTTCAGCTCTGGGGACCCCAGCATAAGACAGACATGGACCAGACATGACCTAAGTCAGTCCAGAGGAGGGCCATGAAGATGATCAGGGGGCTGGAGCACTTCTCTTGCGAGGCCAGGCTGAGAGAGTTGGGGTTGTTTAGCATAAGAAAAGGTTCTAGGGAGACCTTATACTAGCCTTCCAGAGCTTAAAGGGGGTCTATGGGAAAGATGGGCACCGACTCTTCATCAGGAATTGTAGTGATAGGACAAGGAGAGTTTCAAACTGAGAGAGGGTAGATTTTTATTAGGTATCAGGAAGAAATTCTTTACTATAAGGGTGGTGAAACACTGGAAGAGGTTGCCTAAAGAAGTTGTGGATGCCCCCTCTCTGGCAGCATTCAAGGCCAGGTTGGATGGTGCTTTGGGCAACCTGATCTAGTGTGAGGTGCCCCTGTCTGTGGCATCGGGGTTGGAACTAGATGATTGCAGTTCCAACCCAAACCATTCTATGATTCTATGACTAACAATACATGATTATCTCTGTCACACAGTCTCAAGTGCACTCTGCTAGATAAGAATGACATTAGCTACTCTAGTTACTAAGTAGATACTATTATAGCTCTATAACACTAGTACACTGATCATAGCTAGGCAGATGTCTCAGTAAAACCAGGACTAAGTGAAAACAGATCTTATTACTAGGACTAAGTTTGCTCTCAAAGCAGGAGCCAAGACAGCTAAGCTAGATTTTACTTACTGTGGGACTGCTCATGTCAGGAGGCGTTGACATATCCCCAAACAAGTCCATCTGGTCAACTCCCTTGAATCCAGAAATATTGAAAGAATTTGTATCTGTTAGAGTTCTTGCAAGAGCAAGAATCAATCATTATGCAGATCTACTGTAAATACATATATAAATACAGCATTTCCCACACAATTTGGAGATAACTAGTTATGAACTCCTTAATGGCATCAGCATAAAATTCTGAAGTGTAACCTACCAGTTTCATTTTGTCAGCTTGATCAGTAGGTAGTGCTTCGCTACCATTCTGTAATAGATGGATAACAGTGTCAGCAATAACTGGAATATCAAAATCTGCCTTAAGCAAGGGACTCGCAGGCTTCAAAGAACAAGTCATGGAAAAAGGGAGCATGAGGAAGATCACTCAGTATTAGTTCTGTAGGCCCCTTTTACTCCCATTTTGATGCAATTGGGCATCTGTCATTGTCTCCATAATGCTGGTAGTGTAAAAAAAGAGTCAAAGCTAGCTGTGTTGCAGCAGCATGTCTAATGAAGTGAGGCTGAGTTGGAGTGACTTACCTCAGTCTTACTTGCTTCTTCACTCTAAAGAAGAAAAGAATGCTTTTAGTACCTATATATCATGTGGAATAACCAAAGCCTCTCAGTTTGAAGAGCTTACCAGATCTAGGAGGTAATCAAACTGCTGGTACAACTATCAATCAATAGCTTCAAATGATCCTGTATTTAGACACACCTCAGTGTCAAGTCTTACAAGAGCCCAAAAGCCAAGCCAAAGCTGAAGCAAGCTTTATTTCTATGCAGTTTAATACAGTTTCTGTAATCGTACTCACCTTTTTCTTGTCATCTTCTTCCTGCTTCTTCATATTATATATTAGTTGAAAGAGGTCCTTAAGATCAACAACTAGAGGCTCAGCCTGAAAGAGAAAGTAGATTTTAAGCCTTCTTCTACTGCTAATGAAGCAAGCTAAACTTTTCTAAAAGATGCAACAGTAAGGTTGAGATAAAAGGAAAAGCTAGAGTTTAAAGGATGGTCTACTCTCCACACAAGACAGCTTATACAGAATCCAAGGGTAATGACGCACAACCAGCTTAGAACTGTTGTTAACTCCACAGGGAAGGTGGCTGTACTTCTGTTATGCCTGCTATGTTTTTGCTAAAAACCTTGTAGCACAAGATTCCATAAGTGCATGGCAAGCCCTAACCATATTTTCTCAAAAAGTGCAAAGTATTTATTCAAGCTCTCTGGTAGCTTTGAGAGAAAAATATTTTGCATCTGGGTGTTTTCTACCGACTCTTACATTAAACCCGGAGAAAACATCTATAGCTAATACTACATTTACTATTTGCATCACATTTAAAGTAAATCAGCAAGAAAAGCATAAGGTAAGATTATCATCACTTCAAATGTGTAGAACAGACACCAGCTTTTAGTGGTATTTGTATCAGGATGAAAATTTAGTGTGAATTAGAAAGGCATTGCAATTCCTGCACGTCCATTAAGAATGTTTTGTGTGGTTGTTGAAATGTATAGCAGCTGTGTCAGTGTCTAGAGTAAGACAAGTCCCCTGTTCAGCCACTACCTTTGGTTCAAACAGAACAGATCTGTTGAATATCTCACTGTTTCAATCTGAGCATCATCCTCTCCTAATCAAGGATTTGAGACATACAACTGCAGGAAAAAGCATTTTAAGAGTTACAAACTTTGACAAACAGTACTACTGCAGTGGTCTAGAGTTGCAGAAGCCTTTACTTCTCTGCTAGACAAGTTTGTGTTAAAAACAACTAGCGGCATGCAAGAGCTGTCTATAGCTTGGCTAAGATTATAGTCTAGCAAGCAGCACCCCATGGTGAAGAGCTCTGACAGAATAGACTCCACTCCAGAGGACACACTGAATGCTTTTGTACTTGAGCTGCAATTCCAGTGAAGCCAATACAACACAGGATTCTGGTAAACTAATAAAATGGGCTTAGGAAAGGGTGTTACAGCTGTTACTAAATGAGTAACATGCTGCAACATGGACTCCCTCAGTCCTACCTGTAGTGGGTCTGAATCTGCCAACAGGTTGTCCAGGAGGGCAGGCAGGGATGTGTATGAAGAAATTACTAACTTTGAAGTCTTGACCCATTAAGTCTATATAGTGACTATATAGTCATAATGTGGGTGCTGGTCTCTTCTCTCAACTAACAAGCAATAAACAAGAGGAATTAGCCTCCAGGTTGTGACAGCAGAGGTTTAGATTGGCTATAAGGAAAAATTTCTCTACTGAAAGGATTGTCAGACTCTAGAACAGGCTGCCCAGGGAAACAGTTCAGTCTTTAACCCTGAAGGTATTTTAAAGATGTGTAGACACAGTGCTTATGGATGTGGTTTAGCGGTGGACTTGGCAACCTTATGTTAACTGTTGAACTTAATGATCTTAAGGGTCTTTTCCAACCAAAACAATTCAATTATAATGGCTCTGTTCACCTCACTAATGTATTCCATGGTGCATGGCCATGTTAAGCAAGGTTAATCATACCAAGCAAGGCTACTTGAGTGCTTTTATTCTGTACTACAGAGAAGCTGAACAAGATAAAAGCCACTGGTGTATTCAGTCAATTCCTACTGCCCCCTTCTAGGAAAAAAGTCTATCCATCTGTGCTGGTATTCCCCTGTATCTCATATGGCTACCAGCAAAATGCTACCCCCTTAACACATGTTAAGTATTTATCCAATACAATTACTCACAGGAAGTGGAAAAGGGTGTCTGTTCCATACCTGTTGTGCCGTTTTTATGGCAAAAAATTGATGCTGGCCTTCTCCTCCACATATATAGCCAAAGGCACGATTGTCTGTTACATCCCGAGCAATAAAGGAGATTTTGTTTACTGAATGCTCATGCTCTATGACCTAGAATTGGGGAAAAAAACCAACAACTATTGGTTTAGATTGCTGGAGACATAATAGCTGCTGTTCTCTGTAGTTAGAATGATTGATACTGTTAGAAGGCTTTAGTTCAAGACTTAGATTTATTGGCCTTTGACTAACTGCTGTAGGATGTAGCTAGCTTTCTAGCAGAAGGCTTCACAGTTACAACCCATTTCACAAGCCAATTTTTATATGTGGAAATGGGGCATGACGCTATTAAGAAATCTACTTCAGGTTGGTCTAACTTCCAAGCACCTCACTTGCTTTAAGAATCACTATAAGAGAGTAAGTCATATCTTACCCCAGTTTTCTCATCTATTATCTTGATACCAGAGAGGGAGATGTTCACCCAGATCTTCTGTTTGTGATGACCCTGGGAACGAGCTGCCACTGCCATTCCCTAAAGAGGGTGAATATCAAAGTATTGATGAGACTTCTGTCAGACTGAGCTTTAACTTATTTCCTTACATTCCTCATGAGCCCATGGCTGCAACTATACTAGCACAATCTAGTTATTCCTATGCAACTATAGTTAAAGCAGCACTCCTCTTGCAACATATGCCTGACTAAGTTTGAAGCGATACCTCAGAACAAGATTGTGTTTCCTCTGTAACTACTTTGGAGCCTTGAAACTGATCTTAGCTCACAAAACTGCTGCAGTAGCAGCATCTTTATCAGCTTTCCTGGCCTGACTGAAGCTATAAGAATGTTCTGTACTCCAGAAGTAATCATCTTTGTTGCTGCAGGGTCTTATTCATTATTTGGCTTATCTGTATCTCTTCGTGCCACTATTGCCAGAGGATGCCAACTTGGGCTTTGAGGTCAGTGTTAAATTGCACAGTTTCCTCCTCCCCATCCAAAACCCAAGCTCACTGTTTGTCATCAAGTTCATACTATTAGCATCCATACTGAACACCTGTAAGAGACCCAAAGGAGCATTCCCAAGCTATTAGAGAAACATTGTTCTTTGAGCAAGGAGTTACAGCTTTAGAAGCAACATCTGTCTAGGATGGTGCTGTTATTACTATGTTAACCATTAAGCTGTATTTGAAGTTGTGCAGAAGTTACCATTTGATCTGCTTCACAAAGGCTACCCTCAAGTTGTTCCTTACATGCCATCTCAAGCTCTTACCTTCAGCTTCATCATTGAATCCTGACTCATTTTGTCTCCTCTTGCCTCTGGGACATCATCAATGCCAATCAGTTTAGCTTTGTACCTTACACCATCACCTTTGAATCTTGCTAAGAGAGATTCGTATGTCTTTTCTGGCCCTGGAAACAGAGAAAAGTTTCTTCAGGGTTTGTGTTTTGGTTTGTGTGTGTTTTTTGTTGTTTCATTTGTTTTTTAATGAGAGAAGTGTCTACACTGTGGCTTTGAGATCTGTTAAAAAAATATATCATGTAAGCACATATTAAAATTGTCCCTTGAGTACAGCTGACTAACAGCCCTTAGTCCTCCCAGTACCGTGTGCACTGCAAGATAGTTACTCCTTTAAGGTCACAGTGCTCTTGCAGAATCTGGCCTCAGTTCAGAGAGTGGAGCCCAATGCTCAACATTTGGGGACTTAAGAACAATTGTTTGGCACATAAAAGACTTAAATATTTACAGGCAAGAGCCAAGTAGATAGAAGTGCCAAACAAAAACTCCAAGCAGAAGTGATACCCATGGCCGTACAGGATGTCCAATAAGCCTTTCAGATGTTAGCCCCTAGTTACAGTGTAGTCAGATCCCTTCTTAGTGTGCAAGAACCTCGTAGTTGCTGAGCTAGAACTTTCTATCAGCACCATCATTTCTACAAGACCTGGTACTCCATCCCTGTAAGCACTTGGGATTTTACCTCATTTGCCATTTCTGCTGCTCCCACTACTAGTATGTATTTCTGTATCAGGTAATTATATTTACATGACCTAACCTATCAAAAAAATCCTACAATAATTCTCAGGAAGTGAGTTTTCTAGCTCCTTTGGACTAGAATGTGTATCTGTGTCCAGCACATCACTCCCTCTCTGGAGAGGGGAGGAAGCAAATTTAGGTTCAGACTGACAGCTACCTGGATCTGGTCACCTCCTCAGGAGGCTTTAATTTCTCTGGGCTTTTAGTGACTTGTCAGGCTCAGCAAGTGAGATGTTTAACAAGCAGAACTGAGAGCTTTAGAACTTAAAGCTACAAAAAATCACAACACCTTTCACGCTAAAATCCTATCTTCTGGTTAGATTTATTTGACTAGCCTATATACTCACTATTCCAGTCAGCTTGAAACCTTGGATTTATCTTAATTATGCAGTGAAAGTGATCTTATTTTTAGGAAAGTGCAAAAGATTAAAGACATTGACTAGAGGAGGTGTTCAAGAGGTAAGCATTTCTTACCTTTCTTTTTTTCCTTCTTTGAATTTTGTGCTTTTGGTGGAGCCTGTTGCTCAGGCTGGATATTGATAGTAGTTTCAGCTTCAGTAGACATGATGAGACTGTGGTCGGCTATGCTTGCTGTAGTTTTTAAAAATCCAGATGACAATTAATAGGCAGATACAATGTTACCTTGAAGAAGAAATATTCTTATTGGATCTGTTAGTCCAGTTTTGTTCAGCTTAACACTAAAGCCCACTAAATGCCTGAAAGTTTTAGCAGTGATCATATAAGGAAGTCTGACTTGCTGTCTATTGATGAGAGAGATATACAGAGATCATGAACTTATGGCCACTAGGTGATGAATCATCATCTCAGTAATAACTAATCAGTAGGATCACACTGACCTACATCCACTGTACTTGCATCACCCTATTTAATCTGTCAGCCTTTAGCTTTTTACCCTTAAAACTATTTATAGAACCTCAGATATTTTGCTCTCTTCTCCTTCAGCACTGCTATCTGAATCTCTGTAGTAGGATAGGAGAGAATGCAAGAAACATTTGCTAGAATCTGTTTCAAAAACCCATGAAGAGGACACCAGAACACCCAAAAGAAGCCACTAGATCTTATCCAGGCTCCTGTAACTAGCACAAGTCTGAGGTTGTACCACCCAACAGGTGAAAGCAAACAATTCCCTCAGGTTGCAGACAGACTGTTCCAGGAAAAAACAAAACAAAATAATACCCAAACCCTCATACCCTTATCTTACAGTAATCAAGTAACCTTACATTTTTTAAAAAACCCTGCAAGTTCACAAACTATGGACTAGTATGACTTAACTCTCTTAACTCTATGCCATGAGACCCTTTTGCTTCCAAGATACATTAACAAAAATAGTCTGCAGACACCATGTTTTGTTCCTAAACAGTTGAAGCATTAATTCACTTACCAAACAGAATGATTCATATTGTCTTTATGAAGTTCTGAAGACTATCTATACCCAGCCAGAAAGAACCAGACATTCACATCTGCTACAGAAACTGTTTTATGAGTCTTCTGTCTGGGATATTACAGTACCTTCAGTTAATCCCTTGAATTTTAGGGTGACAAATGAAGCCAAGAGATTGTTTAGATTATTAAGTAGCTAGGCTACCCTCTACTAGTAATTTTCCCTATACCCAGGCAAGCAGCTGCAGATCAAGCCATACCTTTTATCCAGCACACCATTTGAGACATAGTATCTATCCAGATTCAAGTGCTGAAGCATTGCATATCCTGTAGGGTTAGAAGCTTGTAATTATCAACAGCCTATTCCTCATTTGCCTTATTTAAAGCTAATGTTTTATCCATTACTTGGAAGTTACTTTCTGGGTTTTGCTCTTAAGGTTTTGCCTTCCCCTATCCCCTAGATTAATCACTAAGTCAATAGCTACAGACTGAATCATCCAGCTTTCCACTAAGAGAGTGATGTGTCAATGCTGAACTGATTCTTAACCCAATTCCTAGGTCTTTAAGAGAGAATTTCACCCTGAAGGCCTTCATTTCCACTTAGGAGAGAGGCCTTTAGGGAACTAGCTGTTAATATAAGTCAATTTAGATGTAGCTGCTTACCATATAGTTTGTGAATTGCATTTAGCATTGCTCAAGTAAATCAGAGATAAGAGCGCTCATATGGAAAAGATCTCCAGCAGCTATACCTGTTCTCCTCTGTAAGCAACTTACCTGGCTACAACTAAGGAACACCTGATTCAAAGGAAAAAAGGTGTTGCTGTGAAAATTTCATGATTCTGAGTAGAACTAGACACTAGAGGAAGAGATGATACAGCAAGCCATGTTTATTTAGGACGTGTTACCACTGGAAGAGTGGCTTGTGTACCTATTCTGACAATGCAGCAAGGAGAGAACTATTACAACCAACTGGGATTTTACTGGATACTTGCACTAGTGCTAAAAAGGAGTGTGCCTATTGAAAACCACAAGTTAAACAGGTAAAATGAAGCTCATTGAATTTTACTCTAAAACTAAACTAGCTTGTCTCATGGTATACTCTCTGTAGATTGATCAAGTTCTTCAGAAGCAGAGAGGAAGGAAAGAGAGTCAAGGTTGAATCATTAGTTAAGCACTCACCCCCATCTGGAAAGTCACTATTTAGAGAATAGCAGGAAAAGGCCTAGAGAAGAACAGAACCAAGACATACTCTCTAGGAGATGAGTCATAGCTTTAGGACATTCTGTCTAGTTTAATGCTGCAAAGAAGAAATAGCAACCTTGAGGCTATGAGTCCTGGTTGTCAGTGATCCTGCTTCCCCAATTTAATTGGTAGAGCTACACCCAGCTCTGGTGTTATGCAGCCAAAGTACCTCACTCTGAAGTAAAGCTGAAAGGCAATAACAATCAAATAACCTAGGGAGGAGTAAATATGCACAAGCAAGACCTCACTTTGGCAACTGTAAAGTAGCCGAAAACCAGATGGGCAGTTGCCATCTTTAAATTCTAGTCATCCTTCCATTACTGCCATGTGTCTCGATCCTATGGAAGCCAGACCATTTATTTACAGAACCAGGCAGCACAAAATGCAAGGTGGAGGAAGATGGGCAGGGATACACACAAGTCTGGTTGAACCCTTGCAAATACCCCCCATCTTACTGTGGAGAGGCTCATTCTCAGTGTTAGCAATGCAATTTGAGAAGATTAGTGAGGGCTTTCTGGACAGTTTACAGAACATACTCATTTATCTGAGGTCTGGCGTAGCTTGTATCACCTGGTGAGAGTTCACAGTACACGACAGTTGTTTATCATACATTTGGAGTGCTCAGTATCTTTGAGAATCCTATCTCTGGAGCAAGAGAATTAGAGAAACTAAGAATGTGGGGACAAAGGCTGCCTTAATACACATAATTTTAAATTTCTTGACATCTTAGTTAAGCCACAAGACTAGCACAAAATTGCCTCAAGTTTTACCTTCTGATTTCACTGGGGTAGAAAACAACATTATGTAGCTTAAGCTAGCAGTACTCTAGTCTGCTTGGGGTACAAGAGTTTTAGCCACAACCAAATTTTGATTCCATGCTTTGGATGCAAGTCAAAGCTGCGCAAGGTCTTTATCACACTTAAGTTTGGCTTATCATAATGGAAAGTGCTGATGTGCTCTACATGCAAGTAACTAAAATGAAGTTAAATCTTCTGTTTGTAGTTCTTGTGCTTGCTTGGAGGCTTCCTTTTGCAATACTCAGTCCCTTAGTATTTCCTTACTCAGACTGCAGGAGCAAGGCAACAAGAGACTAGAACTGTTCTATTACATCTGAATTCTGAGTTCATCTGAAAAGAGCCAACCAGCAGTATGGCAGGGTTAAAGATGCACATGCTTTTATGCAAGGACAGTCTTGCGTTCATTTATAGTGGCATAGTGAAGAACACAATCATTCCCACAACTATGTCAGCTGACTTAAGTGACACCTTTTGAATCTCCTCTATGTAGATAAGTCTGTTGCTATCACCACAGCTTCATTACTCACTACGCAGTCATATGGTCCATTTAAACTACTATGCTAAATGCATTATTTCAAAGGCCTTAGACTGCAGATTTAAAGATGTTGAGATCTTGGGACAAGTGCCTCAAACTCCTGCCTGTATCAGCAGATACGCACCACATTTTGCTCACCTACTTTTCAATTTACTGCAGAAAGGGCTTGTTAAAGAGGTCACTAATAGTATTTTCCTCCTTTCCTATAGGGACTACTATCTTGTGAAGTGAGAATACTGATCACTCCTTAGCAAAAGGCCATTTCAGGCCCTCAACACAGGCCTTGAAGTATCAACTGTTACCTCTCAAGTTAGACAACTCTCCATTCAAGCATTGTACTTAACTTCAACACATCTCCCCTGGGAAACTCAGTATTAAGACTTTGGGCATACTGTGCTCTTGGTGTCTTCTCTCAACTCCCTACACGGAACGCGCTTGGTCGCAACAAGTCATCCTTGAAATACCTGTTTCCTAGCAAGACTTCAAGCGCATGCCAAATGATTTTTTTGAGCAACAATTAGTTTACCTTAGGAGATGCTTTCACAATTATGCCTTATTTGAGCAATGGGAGGCAACATGGTAGCTACCCTTAACAATTATATTTTTGTCCTGTGCACAGGGGATAGAGAATCTCCTTTACTGCTGTAGCCCATCATTGGATTTAAAGACTGGACCCTCACCTAACCAACAGGCTTTTTGCCCTCAGCAGACAACGATAATTGCCTCAATGTTGATGAAAGCTTGTTTGAGATGTTAGGGACACTGAAAAAAATCAGAGGCAAGGCAGATAAACTAAACATCTGCTCAGCCATTTAATACTTTGTCCTTTTCACAGCTTGTGCTCCTTCTTCATCCCTTGATACTGCAAGTATATGATTCAGCTTAGAGTTATTGCATGTAAATATTAACCTCAAATTAGAACCTGAGAGGCCAGAAGAGGACAAGAGAAGCTTTTACTGCCAAGTGCAATATAGTCTGTTAGGATGAAGCAGTAACCGGAAGCACAGCAATAGTTCAAGTCCTGAACAGGCTTCCAAGGCAGGTTGGTTGTTCCCTCTCCCCACCTTCTTTAAGTCAGTCGAGTTCTCCTGGTTACAAGGTTGTATCAAGACTTGCACAATGTATCCTTAGAAGTATCTTTAGCCAACAAGTTCTTGACAGAAGAGCTGTTTTCAGAAGCCTCCTAAACAAGCTGTCCACTTGAGTGAATTCAAGACCAGTTTTGCAGGCTGAGGAAATAGACTAAAGGGTAAACAGCAATACATACAATGGCTAGCAAGAGTCAAATCTGTAAAGACAGATACATTTACTAATAATGGACTATCTTGACTAGCAGCATTCTACCCTCATTAGAAGTATAATAGTGCATTTGTGTGAGCCCTTCTATGACTGACTTACATTTGCATCTAACAAATCCCTATGTGCCTAACTGACTACAACATTTTCTGCCTAGTTCCTGCTGCAATGGTAGCGCCCCAAGCAGCTTGGAGAGGCACTAGGCATGCATTAATAAATCAGAAACATGAATGTGCTATTCAGACTTTTGCCTTTTAAACAGGGTCATTCATGCTCAGGAGTCAAATGAAATATCATCTGAAGTACTGCATGCATTGCTGTAGCATCTGACAGTGTCCAAGGGTTCAAATTGAATAAATCTTCTGCAACATGGCACAAGATTACAATGATTTAGATGGAAAGTTCCAGCTGCTTGTTCTGATGCAAGCACTACCATTAGTTTGTTTCCTCTACTAATAGTCATATTAGTCTGTTAGGAGCTAGCATAGCCAGTGACTAATATACATTAAGGATACTAGTCTTGCCTACAGGTACATATACACAAGTACCTGCTTGAAGACAAGTGGTGGAAGAGAGTTCATAGACAGCTTGGGAATTGTTCCCTTCAAGTTTATGCCATATCTGGAATGCAAGAACAGCATCACTTGACAAAGATGACTGAATACAGACTCTTATACTGCTAAGTCTAACCCAAACCCCTGTGTTTAGTCTTGTAAGAGAATAAGCTACAACTGTACTACTGTACTTACATATTGCAGGATACAGCACACACTTCAGCTGTCTTGATCACACACAACCAGTAATGAGAAATAGGGAAAGATGATATTCACCTACTTAGTGGTATAGAAGTGTGGTAATAGACACATCAGGGAGTACCTCCTTCATGCTGCTCCCTTCCCCATGTACCAACTGCAAAGTACATAGAGATCTTAGCACTCTGTTTAGCCATGTCAGCTACAGATGTTGGCATGTACCACTGCAGGTACAGTATCATGCCTATAAAACTACCCAGACATCTTACCATTTCAGCCAATTTGCCAACTGCTACTTTATTAGATGAACGAAACAGCCTGTTCTCATTACATCAGTGCATCAGTCTCCTCTGAGCTGTTTAGTTTTTTTAGGAAGAACATAGAAATTCAGACGAAGTTACCAAAAGTGTTTTCTGCACACTTGAATCACTAGAATCAAGACTGAGTGAGGATGAGTAAGTCAGCAGCTGGAACTGAACAGGTCATTCAGTTCAAGCAGTGCAATTCAACCAGTACCTTTGCCATTGTACTGTGCTTTCAAGCACATAATTTCTGATGAGATAGTTACTTCAACCCAGCTACCCCAGTAATTTTATTTTGAATTTTTCATCCACTTGTCATGGGACTAAATACAGTTGTTGCAGGAATATTAGAACGGAGGGCTTAGGAGAAGTAATGACCACTTTAAACAAACTGTACCTGACTAACAAGTTGGAATGATATAAATGAACAAGTATTGCCCTCTGCTTATTTTAAAGAAAGAAAGCAAAATGCTTTTCATGGGCTAGTGCCATCTGGTTCCCTAAAGACTTCATCTAAAGTTAAAGTGAACTAGCATTGTCATAGTCTGTTTGATAGAGTTATTCTTCAGCCAGGAACTTCAGTGTCCAAAAGTAGCATCCAGACACCTAGCTAGCCCATCTCACATTGACTTGTTCCAGGAATAAAGCAGCATCTTGCAACAAGTCTTGGTAGCAGCCTTTCCAACCTCTGTTCTGCATTTAGCATTCCAATCTATGAGTTAATTTCTTAAATTAAGAAATCCCTTCACTTTCAGTACCAGCAATACCAGCATCTGAATGCCAGATTCTTCTTTTAGAAAGAGATAGAGCATACTAGGTTATCTATCATTCTTGATTGAGCACTATTTGGTTGGTAACAGGCTATGCTTAGATTATATACTTAGACTATCCACAAGAAGTTTCAACATACCAGTCTTCCAGAAAGACAGCATGCTTTCTTTGCAGCTTGCTAACAGGTCACTCCTCTATACCACTCTTGTTTCCAGTGCTGAAGCCTCATAAATCAGTGGCTCCTTAGCCAGAGTTTAGCCGTCTGTTCTAGCTATTGCTCAGGAAAGCAGCACATGCCTACTCAAAGGCCATGTGCCTGCAATGCATAGCACTCAGTCTTCTGTCAGTACTACTTGTTGAGACCCACTGGATTTACCAAACAAACAAATCAAAGCTGTTGTTAATCAAGGCAGCCGGTGTTTACTCTGATGCAAACTAGTTTGAACTAGACAACAGCTCAAACACTTTGTTTCCAACTGTACTCCTAACTCCATCTTGCCTAGGAGGACTGTTTCTGATCTTCTTGCTAGTTAGTATAGCAAAGGACTCTTGCCAATAGCCATGCTTTTCACTCCCTTCCTCAGAGCAGGAACTTGACACATATTGAAGCTGTTATCATTGGTTATTTCAGCTGCATGCTGTTAACTGTCCAGAGCTGGCAGAGTTATTCCACTTCACAGTCTGTGTGTGTGCAAGCTGTACTGAGAGACTGCATATGTTCTCCACAGCTCATACTGAACTGTATGTGTTCTCTACCTATTCATGAATGTCTCTGTATTAGCAACAGGATTTTGCTGCATTACTCTCTCACTCACCCGACCTAAACCCAGGTAGCCCTGGCTACAGTGTCAAGTACTGCCATTTGCTTACCCAGCCTGACAATCCCACAAACAGCCAAACCTTGTCCTTAAAGATTCATTTCAGAAGTATTTGAAGAACCCTCCCCCTAGCCCCCAGCTACTGTGCCTCTTGTTACAGAAACCACTGTAGCAGTCATTGTCACAGGAGTCACTCCATACTGTCTCTTTAGCAGATGCAGGTTATGTTCACAACATGTTATTAGAAGCCTGATGAAAATTCTGATTGAACCTTATGAGAGCAGGCTCTTCTACAGCAGGTTCAGTCCTCAGGTATTATGAAGCATCCTGCTCAATACAAGGGTTACTCTTGACTTCAAGATTAGTCATTACCAGGGCCCCTGCTCTCCCTTGTATATGCAGCAAGAAAGGCAATGAATAACTAAAGAACACACAGATCTTAAAAGATGGTACAGAAAGAACTATACCAGAGGTAAAGAAGGATTAACCTGGATTTTCAGAGCTCCACTGTAGCTTTTTCAGTAGCTGTACTACTAAACAGCTAGTCAAGTTTCACAGATTACTATTCTGCAGTAAGTTTTCCTGTTGTTAATTGTAGTTACACATTTGGGATGTACATTAGTAAAATTTTACATTGTTGCTTCTAAATCCAGACTCTAATGTAATCCTGACCAGGCTCTCTAATTTTCCATTTATATGATGGCATTGATATATTACAGGGATGCCCCCATCTATCAGAAGCATTCAAGGACAAGTGTCAGCCTTCAGTCCTGACCTAGATTTTAAGTTCCATCAGTCAGTTTAGTAGCTGTTTGTAGATTGATCTGCCATTGAAGCTACTAGAAAACTAGTTCTTACTCATATAGTAACCTTTATGCCTTGCCTTAAAGCACAAAAACCCCTGTTTTGGATGAGTACAGAAGATGCTCTGTAAGGTAGAAACAGGTTGCAATATTAACACTACACCCCTAGCGTTGCTAACTTGTCTCATCCCTTCCTAGGAAGAAAGTCTCATCTATAAGCATTTTAGCCATAGGGCAGGTATGTGAGAGTTCTCATAGGAGGACAGTTGCTGCTGTGTGACACACCAGCATTAAGAGTTGCGTACATTTTGCTGGAGGAGCTAGTTCTTAGTTGACATTGTCATGAAGCCTCCTGACTGTCAAGGTAAAAGCCTGTTACCCCATCTCTCAGACCTACTTGTTCTGTTGAAGAGATAGTCTTCATAAAGTGTTTCACCTCTCATCTTATTGCTTAAGCATGAAACATGAATTAACAGAGCAGCAGAAAATTCAGCTCCAAGGCCAATGGTCTGTCCTTAACTGGCCCTGTAATTTCAGAGTTTTGAGATTTAAAGTTATATGTACCAACAATGAAACTATATTAGAAGCTATAAAAAAAAGAATCCCACAGATAGTTGGTAGTAAAGGTATGCAGGGCACTCCAGCTGAGACACTTTATCCTTAAGCACTCCACAGCATATGGAAGGCACAATCTTTCAGAAGAGAAGAAACTGAAATTGTCTATATCCCCACCAGCCAGGGCTGACAAAAGTTAGATGGGATAAGATATTTTGTTCAGCACTCTGCTGCCCAGCTTGTGTAAACAAGCTAATCCTGTTGAAACTGGTACCTCTTGTTTATTGACTAGGTCTGCCACTATGCTTCACCCAGCTTCTTTACAATCCTGAGACCCTTGAACCCAGATACAGCCTCAAAACCAGGCTTCTAAAGTCAGTTTGTTTTGTCAGTTACGGTACTCCGAGACTTTATTTTATTTGATCCTTCTAACACAACCTCGAGAGAGAAGTAGTGGCTTACACTTAGTTGTGTTTCACAGCAGAAGCTCATTAAGACATCTTACAATTCCTTCTCCCCTCTCCAAAAGGTAGAGTCTTGATTCTACTAATGATCCCTTAGTCTACATGCAAGATCTAGGTTTTTCTTCAAAATCCTTGCAGATTACAAGTTACCTTCATGCTATCTCTTAGCCATTTCTTTTGACAGCAAGCAGGATTTGCACCATCAGTACTGTTTCCAGAACAAACTGGCTTTCTCTGGATGTGAAATTTATTACTTCATTGTTCAAGCAAATTCATGCTTCTGTGGTGCTCACATATTGCTAGCCTTGCTGAACAAAGTCCACAAACATTCCCAAGAACTGGGTTAACCCAACAGGTCAAACAAATGTCCTAGCAGTGTAAAGTTCACCAGGAGAGAAGAGCATCAACAGGAGAGAAAAATCTGTGTTTTGCAACAATACTCAATGACTACAGCATATTATGCAGTTTCATCTACTTCATATCTGAAGCTATGTTTTTTATCCTAAACATCCTGTCCAGACACAAGTCCTTAATTCTCCCTTCTTGGACACTAAGTACTCTTATTTGCCTTCCCACAGAGACAAAACCCTAAGAGCTCTTTCTGCCAGTCTTTGCATATATAATATTCACCTGTTTAAAGTGCTTCTTTCCCTATCTGTGTATGAAGTAAAGGACTTAAGCAAGAAGTACATGCGTAGCAGCTAGTGGTCTGCAGTGTCCAATAACAGGGTTATGCAGGCACTTTCACGAGTAATACTCTTCTCAATGGGAAAGTGGGTTGTGTACTGCTGATGTACAGAGACACTTAAATGTAGCAGAAGGCACATGTTGGAATGGATAACTATCTCTACCTTTACAAAAGGAAACTGATGCCAGATTTTTGGCATTTGTCCCATTCTTCCAACTGATAGTGGTGAGCACAACCTCTGGTGCTCAGCCAATAGCTTTGTTTGAAGTAAGAGCACAAGAGATGAGAAATATCATGTCACAGGACTATCAGAGTAGTGCTTGTCATTGTCCCATACTCCTGTCTCCAGTGACAAGCACGCAAGATCCTGTGAGATTCCCCTCAACAGAATCATCTCTCTAAGACTTGGAGCACCTGGCATTCACTCCACTTTGCCCCGAGCCTTCTTATACTCCAAGTCATGAGGTTAAGCCTCTGTGCTGATGATTCACCTGACATTCATTCAGCACTCGCATCATCCTTACCATTTATAACACTTGTTTCTCCCCCTCCAAATGCAAACTCTAGTGAGTTATTACTGATAGAAATATCTGCTTTAGACTTGACCACATTTTCACACCATTGAGGGTATTCTGGAAACCCGAGTATGCCTCAAGAACCATTGTGTTAGATGCAACTGCAGTGATTCTTTGAACAGAGATGGTGGATGATTCTATCAGACAATCCCCTTCTCAGCTGAAAAGGTTTTCTTCAGATTCCAGTTTGCCTCTCCAATTAGCCACCTACTGCTCCACCCACATAATGAAAGCTGATCTGAAGACCTGCTAGCATTACAACTGTCTAACGGGTCACTAATAGACACAAGAAGATAATTTTCAATTTATCAGTACCTGGTAAGTCTTCACAGCCAGCCAGAACACATAGCTTCATAACTACTTTTCTCTAATTGAATCTGCATCTCTATTTTGCCTACCTACACAGGTGTTTATAACCCTAAGAGTATCTATGCCCATTCCTTAGCACACAAACAGCCATATCTAAGCCTACATGCTCTCAGATTTGGTTTGTTTTGGGTGGCATTGCTTATGGTCGTTACAGAAGACCTCTGAGGCAAAAGCGTAGCCTTTTAAGGCACACTGCCTTTATTAAGAGAAAATTAAAACAGTCCATCATCACACACACCCCACAAAAAAAAAAAAGAGAGAAAATCAAGTTAATGCTATCCTACCAATGGATTTGCATGATTCTCTAGTAAGTGACCAAGTAGGCAGCCTCAGCTAATCTGAGGGGTAAGAAATCTGCTACAGAGAAGTCGAGCTGTATTAGCAACACCTGCACTTATTTTACTGCTCAGAGCACAGGCACTACCCCAGCCTAAGTGTCAACATATGATGACCATTAAACATCAGTCTCCCCAGCTGAGAAGTCAGTTTCTCTAGCAAGGCTGAAAACGCATTGCAGACAATCCCGGACACCTTTAACTGTACTCATTTACCACCAACAGAAGCAGCATCCTGAGATTCCCCAGCAGCCAGAGAGGTGCCCAGCAAGGATGCTCCATCCAAAAGCAAACCGAAATCCCATCCCTGCTTCACAGGACCCTAACCCTTTTCTCCGTGCTATTAGTCTTTCATACCTGTAATTTATGTTAAAATTACCGTTCATACACTTTTTTGCCCCCTTAACTCCGTGCTCCCGACACACAGAGCCACAAACGCACATTTATTTGCTTTGCGCTGAAGCTTCCCCAGGGCGCCGGCCCCGCCAGAGCCCGAAGCGGGCGGCTCCCACCCGGTCCCAGCGGGGACGCGCTCCCCGCCGCCCGCCCGGGCCACGCCGCGCTCCTCCGCC
>VZRW01013813.1:182532-201283 GCA_013398125.1 Aegotheles bennettii
TGCGGCGCCCGCGGTTTGGAGGGCACAGGTATTTATGCTTCACAGGCGGCTCGAAGCACTGCTAGAAAATGGGTCCGCTCGTGTCTGCACAAGCGTGGGTGCGGTGATGGTGTTAAAAAATTCAACTAAAAAAAAAAAAATTTTGTTTTTGTTTTTTTTTTTCTCCCCCCAAAACCAACAAAACCGAAAAACCACCCTCTCCCACCCACCAAATCTGTGGCTAGCTGAACCAAAATATTCGGTCAGTGCAATTCAGTTTCTGGGTCACATCCAGACCTGACCTTTATACTTCCCACTCATCTTTATTCAAACATCTATCATGTTTTGTTTCCCCATGCAGTACAGCTGTTTTCCAACTTGTATGAAAGAGCCTCTGATAAAAAAATCACATTTTTGTCCTTGTAGCAAACTTATTTTTTTCCCCTCAAGGCTGTGAACTTAGCCTAACATTTATTTTCTCAAAACAGTGTAAAATATCTCAGTTCAAAAGTGATATTGCCCTCTAAGACAACACCAAATTTAAAAAGAGAAAAAAAGAGCAACACTTTTCCTGCAGTTTCAACACATTTTATAGATATTAGTAAGGGTTTTGAAAGAGTGAAATATTTAATAAAAAATTATTTTACCACTGGGGAATTCAGGGTTCAGAACTAGTGGATGGGTTTGGTCATCATCCACATCCAAAGCTACCAAACGATACAATACTTTCCTTGATATGGTGTGGTACTTTTTTTTATGAGTAGCAAAAGTGGTAAGAGCCCTGTGCACGCCTGAGGTGACTAAAAGCTGATAGTTGCAACTCACTTGCCTGTACTAGTCTTTCATTTCAGAAGTGCTAATTTTAACCAAAAGGACACAAGGAATGTATTTCTATACACTAGTCTTCACGGAAGGACGTGCATGCTACATAAGGAGGCATTTTGCTACAACTAACAGGTTGCTGGCTACACACATGTCGATATTTGCAGGATTAGATCTGAATTCCTAGGGACACTGTTGTATTCATGTTTCAGAATGCTGGTTTTGTATAGCTTGCACTGCACTGTACATTGTTGTGAACACCTTGTGCTAGACATCTACCTGCAGGACTGGAGCTTCTTGGTCCTGCGGCAGTATGTATTTTAAAGAATAATACTCTACTCAGCGTGCTCTGTGGGACTTACACAGACTGCCTAACATGAAGGATGACATTGTGCCTACTTTAAATATGGTGCAGTAACAAAACAACTTCTATAAAGCAGCCCAGCCTGGTGCTGGCATAAGTGGGAATAACGTTGGTGCTTTGCCCAACACAAAACGCAGGAACATTTCACTGGAACACCTTGATTAGTTGCACTAATGGTTACAAATGTGTTTTATACTATTTGTTGTTGAATGTGAAAGAGATGAAAATGCTTTTCATTTGCCAACAGAGAGCAGTTTAAGAACCTTTTTGAAGTGCAATGAAATTGCTACAGAAATGCCAGAAGGTCCTTCACTGTCTACCAGCACTTGGGACATCACTAATAATTTCACAGAAAATGTTTATACTGCTAAATGGTTAATAACCAACTGGAAAAAATTACAGTTTTCTTAGAGAAATAAAAAATGTCTCAAGCCTTGAAGGACAGCACTATTTTGTAATTCATCTTAGAACAGCTCCCCTGATGTCCCACATTGTTGAGCTAAATGCTAAAATTCAGAACTGTTACATTAAACATATGTAATAGGGTTGCCTTCTGAATGTAGGAGGCATCCAGGCAGAAAGCCCCAGAGGAATTCAGTTATTTCATCTATACTGCTCTGCAGGACTTAAAGGGCATGCCTTACACTTTATGAAAAGTGAAAGGATTTTTATTTTTCTACGGTAAAAACATAGTCAAATGGACAATGGCTGTTAGGACTTTAGGCCTAACTATTGAAGATTATAGTAGAAACAGAGTGCTATGTTTTTCAGTATGATGAGGTTTTTTTTCTCATGTTTGTGGTGTCTGATCTTACTATTGCTGGCTTAGGTTCAGTCCCTTCCCAAGTTTTTTTTTTTTGTTTTAAGTTAACCGCTTATTGTGCAGAACAGTATCAGCCTCAGCACTTCCCAAACACAAGCCATTTTTCAGCAGGTCTAAAATTATCTTTAAGCTGCAGCTGGAAACCTTCACCTCAGTGAGTTTTTTTATCGCTTTTCCGGACCTTAACTGCCCAAACCACAGTCTGTCCTTAGGATCACTGGGATTCCAGTCTGGGAGGAAACGGGGGTAGTAGTGTGAAGTAAAAACACCAAAGTGCAGAGACCTTCAGAAGACATCAACTTTCATGAGTGCCTTGAAAGTGGTATCAATAACAGTTCGTGAAAAATCTGCTTGCAGCAAAGCAATGTGATAGCTAATCTTGCGATGGCTTGCTCAGGAATGCATGGTTTATTATTAAAGTAATCTTTCGAGATTTTATTGGAATGTGCTTCTGCAGTGGTGTCACTGCCTTTGTGGGCTTTACTATGTGTGTGTCTTCTTGTCCATAATTAAACTTTTCACTGACAGACCTGGGACTTTTTTTTCCTTAAACCTCCCACTTTGAATGCTGGAATTTCATTTGAACTTTATATACTGCCTTGGAATTTGGCATGAGGTAAACTGTCTGCTCTAGTACACTTCCCTGCACTGCTACATATTGTTTCAGATGCACAATATGTGACTGAATGTAAGAGGACTTGCAAACTTGTGTCTTAGCTGACAGGAGCGAAGTAGTTGTTCAGATGTTCAGGTTATCCCTAGAGAATTCTCACTTTGGAGTATGTATGCATAAAAATTAATGGAAAACTGTCTTAGAAAGTACATTTTCAGTGAAGTTTCATGGCTGTCAACTGGAGAAGGCAAAGTATGTGAAAGGAAATATGATGGAAGAATTTGTACTTCAGCCTCTGGACTTCTCAGCCAAGTTTCTCATGTGACTTGGACTTGCTGACCACTTCTTTTTATAAATTCAGTTAAAGTCCACACAATATCTGAAGCAAAAAGCATCTTTGCTATTTTAAAATTTTAAATTGCAATCTATAGTCCATTTTAGTATAGCTCTACGGGGTACCTCTGGGAAATGCAGTCAACATGTTAACAGCCATGGTACCCAAATGCTGGATCATCAACAGATCTCAGACTTGTCTTGGAAATAATTTCTTCTGGAATCAAGAATAGACCTGAATAATTATTTAAATAAAGGCTTTTTTGTTGAGGCCCAAGTTTGGACATCTCAGGCGTTGACTGCCACAGAGATTTAAATTGATAATAAATTCAGCCATTTAGAAGTGATTGAGTAGGAGAAGTGTAAGAGCTATTGCCCCTCAGCTGAGGTACAACAGCTCTGTTGGTCTGTGCCTTAACCAGTTGAAATGGAAGGTAAGCCCAATTATTTTAGATTGCCTTCAGTGGTATTTGCTAACAATTAAAGCTAACCTCTCTCTCAGCTGATGATTGCTAAAATATGGATGAGAAAGAATGATTTCACATAGTACTTTATCTTCTGCCATGCTTCAGGCAGGGGTACTTCAGGAGGAGATAGTGAATTTCAGGACTGGAAGCTCATGCCTTGCTGTTACAACACTGCAGCTCTCCAGCCCTGAGGTTCTACCTGTCTAATGTGGTCATCAGCACAATGCAGGCTTCCAAAAAAAAGAGTCATATTGTGGGGTTATTCAGCAGTTTTTCATATCGCCACAGTTTGCCTCAGGCCTATCTGTGGATGTCTGCCTGCATGGAGGGTAGGTATGCTTGTATGTCACACAACATGGTCATGGTGTGCAGCTTACATAGTGCCTCTGTTGCTAGCATGGCTATTCTTGGCTCAATGGCCAGCAGATTTTAGTTGAAGCAGAAGTGACATTTCCATCACTGGCACCCAGTGCTTCGTCATTAATATGGTGAACCAGGGCCATGAATTTGCCTGAGCAAAAAACATACTGGTAGGCAATACCATCTCATTTGAAAGAGTGCACTACCCCCACCCATGTTAAATAAATAATTACAGTATTTTGTTTGGCAGCCATCAGAATGAAGAAAGGCCAATATCCGAGCCATATTCTCTGAATGTGAGGCTACCCTGTACATAATGGGAGTCGACCACGTTCTGTCTTGAAAGAAGCCAGTATCTGGTCTGGATGACAGTGCATGTGCACATACATTCCTGCATACAGGAGGGGCTTTTGGCCATGGTGTGCTTCTTCCCTGGAGATGTGCTATGTCCAGAAAAGAGAGAGAATTTCCCAATGGATCCCTGTTGGCAGCGTTTCATGTTGGCTGGCTGTAGCTCCTTCTGTTTGTGCATATTATATATTCTGGCTCTGTTTTTTGAGTCCACAGCTGATGCCTGACTTTGGGGCTTCATAATATTTAGCATCCAAACATGTGAGCCTCTTCTGGGATCTGGTCCATCATTCCTAATCTATACAAATTGTTAACTGGAGTTTGACAGTTGGCCTGCTTAGCTGTGTTTGCAAATTCTGCTAAAAATACCTTGATTTTTTGGTGTCTAAATGGTTTTACAAACCAGTCTTACTCCTTTCGGTTAATTGAAACCTGTCTTTGACATGCCATACAATTCTCTGTCTATATATGTCAAGATGGAAGCTTGTCCTTAACCCTTGTGATGTGTAAAGTGAAGCTGCATAAACTACGTATTGTATACAATTTAGATCTAAGCAAATCCAGAAGAACATATTAAATGACAGAGAATCTTATGTGATGTAACATAATCAGGTGTAGACATCCTTGCCAATATGATTTCTATAGAATTTTCAAAGATTGTGTCTTTAGTTATAAAGTACATAGATTAAGCAGAAGGGAATCTGAGATAATATAACTTTATCTGAAATTCTAAGTATTAACCCTCATATTTTAATTTGGTCAGGTAAACGAGTACGTAATTAAGGAGCCCAAACAAGTATAAACTAATGCCCAAAAGGTGTCAGCTATATCTACATGAGATTGTGACATTAGCTGTGTGTTTAGATCAGAAACAGTCAAAGCCAGGAAACAATACTGTTGGAGTCAGTCATCCAGAAGAAGAAACACACACAGTTCTTTCTTCTATTGTCTGTAAAGAAGCTGGTTTGGTTACAACCTTTCTGTGTTCATGTACTTTCAGAAATCTTTCTCAAATAGTGCTTACTATGTAGGTTAAATCATCCTGATTCCATTGAATGGGTTCAAACTAAGGGAAGGTAGATTTAGACTGGACATTAAGAAGAATTTCCTGTGAGAGTGGTGAGACACTGGAAGAGGTTACCCAGGAAAGTTGTGGCTGCCTCCTCCTTGAAATTGTTCAAGGCCAGGTTGGATGGGGCTTGGAGCAACCTGGTCTAGTGAGAGGTGTTCCTGCCTGTGGCAGGGGGATTGGAACTAGATGATCTTTAAGATCCCTTCCAACCTAACCTGTTCTATGATTCTATGATTCTAGAGTAGTATGCTACTCTGAAAGGCCAACCCTGGCATATTTATGTAATAGTAAAAATGCACTATAAATACTTTAAAAATATTTTTGGCTTAAAATATGCAATGTGGTCATATGTCAAGTTTTGATTTAAACAGTTTTGTTTATTTGCTCATCTTCTTTTCTCTTAGCCCATGTACCTTGTTCTTCCAAGTTAGAAACACATATTATAACATAGTGGAATACATTTTGGGTATTTTCTGTGAAGATCCAATCCCATCCAAACATAGAACATAACATTTGTATTCTGTACTCACAGAGGCCTTCATAAGTAAATTCTTTTGTTGTCTAAACTTTAAATAGAGTTCAGAGTTGTAGTTTATGCTACAGGGTAACTTCATATTCAAAGAGGTCTTAGAGCTAAAGTCTCCTATGCAAATACTGAAATTAATCTGCATGAGCAATGGCTTTCACTTGTTTGCTGACAGTTCCCTGGGTAAATTTTATTCTTCCATACTCTTCATCTCTTTAATAACCTTGAGATTATAGAGATGAAAACTTGTAGAAAATTAATAGTACATTTATTGTATTTTGATATTGGTCATCTGATACGTGCTCTGGGGAGAAGAATCAATCCTCTTTGTGCCCTTTACCTTTTGTTATGCTTTCCTTCTCACTTTGGTTATTTCTCAGCATTTATTAGGACTATTCCTGCCCTGTTTTCCTAAATCAGCATGTACTACCTTTGCTTGTTGTCTTGTTCTCTTCTCCCTAATACTTTGTATTGTCTGGTTGCCCTTCATCTAGATTTTCTAGAATATTTTCTTCTTGCAGGAGATTTTTTTTGTATTTCATCCAGAGTCTTTGCTTTTATTTTACAGAAAGGGACATAAAGGATCCTTATTCAAACTCCTATTACATGTTCCTGACCTATGCCAGAAAATGGAGGCTCAGCTATGTGATGCTTTGACTCTGAGGGAAAAAAACCCAGTGATCTTTGTTGTTCTTTTAATTAATACTAATTTTATGGGAGCCCATATGGACCCTGAAGATCCAGGCTTGGCAATACTGGGTACAGAAGACAAGAAACATAATAGTTCGATATGATCACTGTCAAGTATGCAGTCTGCACAGCCTCATTTCACTAGATCACCTTAATCTCCTCATCTTGTAGCTTGAAAGTCTGAAAAGGACAGATCTTTTATGACTTGTCTTCAGTGTACTGAGCTTTAACAGTTTAAGATGATTCCTGTTACATCTGAAATGTTTTAATCTTAGACACCCAAGGTCTTGGAGATTTGACACTTTGGTGCTTTGACCATGTCAGTTTTCCTTTGCTTTACTCCAACTAGTAGAAAAGTTGGGGCATAGATATTTTCTGACTTCAAACTAAATAAAGTTTGTAGGGTACTTGTAAGAGTAACATCAGGGTATGAATCTTGCTTCTCAGACTTTGCTCATTCCTCTAGACTTCCTGTTTGTTAAATGCTTTTTTCGTAAAAATTTCCCTCTTGCTGCTTTTCAGTGTTTGATATTTTTGAAGAGAAGTTAGACTCTGTGCTTCCTTTTGTCATAACTGCTGTAAAACCTGATAAAAGATATTTGCAATATCATAAAATGATTATGATTTGACGAATCTGAGAACACTCAAATTTGATTGCCTCTCCTCATCTGTAGCGTTAAAAGCAGCCTGGAAAGATGAGAATGCACTGTTGTTATTAGGAGACAAATGGTTTGTAAAATGGATTCAGGATTTTCCTAATAAATGCAAGTTACTAGACTACTGCTTTATGAAATAAATTTGGATTTTTGATAAGTAGAATAAAATATTAGAGAAACATGAAAAAAATTATCTACATAAATCTGACTACAAAAATATATGAGGTTTCACACAATTTGCTTCTGCTTGGGAAAATGCTTGCTGTATATACTGTAGCTCAGCCTGAGGAAGTGATACTGCAGACCATAAACTGCTATATCAATGGTCTCTCAACTATGCATGGCACTAAATTCTCAGAAGACAATATATAACTTGGCCTAGAAGTAAATACAAAGATCATGGTAAACTTATTTTCTGTACTAATAGCCACAAAAAAGATTGGCAAGAGCCTCACTTTTCTTAACCCCCTTCCCATACTTGCTTCAATTAGAGCTGAAAGAAGTTATATTTTTAAGGAGGGACATCTATCCAAGTTCTGTCACATCCCATCATGCAGCAGTATATAAAACTGTTTTGCTAGTATGAGAGGCCCTCTTTTTTCTTTAGGTTGCCTTTGTTTAAAATATAAATTACTGAAATAGCTCAGGAACAATCCCTGTGTTATGAGTGTTTGGTAAAAATGTGGCTTCCTTTTATTTTAGCTTTCTGTTAGGAATGTTCCTTTAAGGGTTACTATAGCAGTGCAAGCTGCTATTGAGACTGTAAACATTAATGATGACTTGGAAGTTGACACCCTGCAAAAACATTTCAGTCATTCTAAGTAAGACTTCCAACAGCATTGCCATAAAATGCAACTCCTACTGAGAACAGCACGATTCAGAGTTTTTTTGAGAAAATAGTCTATATACTAGACAGCAAAACTGCAATGAAGGGAAAATAATATACTCTAATTTTGCAACAAACCAAAATTTCCATTTCAGCATATTCTGATGCCATATTCATTATATTTTGGGAGGTCTGTCAGGCCACTTTTAAAGCAACATTTGCCTGCCAAGTCCAAATTGGCTCTACAACTCTCTGGAATCAAACTTTTGTTGCTCTTGTTGTTGTTGCCTTTCTTTTGCAAATGCAATAAAAATATGTGCTATGTTACATGTGACCATGGATATAATTTCATGTAGGAAACACAGAAACAAACCAATCACCGACCCAACCAGATGCTCATAGGATATTTTGAGAGGGCAAAATCTAAATTTGGTTTTCACTCCACAGAAAGTTGAAAATAGAAAAGGAAAATCACATGTTTGTGTCTCAAACACATTTTCTGATTGGTTTTCACAAATACAGTTTGTAATGCTGTCTTCAGTTGCTACTTACAGGAAAGGACACTTCAGTATAATATCAATTGTATCTGTATTCAATGTTTGTTGATACACGTCCCCTTTACGACACAAAAGAGTAGTAATGAACAAAGCTGAGACAAAAAGCAAATAGTTTTAGGGACTTGTGGCTATTTAATTTTCTCTTCCTAATGAAATATATTTTTTGGGCTTCTTTTACAGTTTATTTTAGTTATCTAGCATGAATAGAAATTTATTTAACTAACAATTGTCAAATTGAAAAGGCACAGCTGAAGACAAATTTGCAAAATATTCATCTCCCAGAAGCATTGCTTCTGCAGAAGCCAAAGATATTGGTGGTGAGCTGAATCCTTCCTGCCCTCTTCCTGTGGCTCACTGGAGTCTTTGTGGCTTTTGGTCTTTTGCACCATAGGTTGTAGGCTTGTTTCAGGGTGTTGGGAAGTATTTTGTGGTTTGTGGGGACACTTTTGGACTAAAGAAATCTTTTACGTTGTTTTCTGTGACCATAGAAGCCTGGACTTATGGTCCGCTCCAGCACTGTGATTCCAGAAACTTTGTTTTCATTTGCAACAGAGTTGATCTCAAGGGTGGATTGTGTTCCCCTGCTGAGCTTGCTATGTGTGGACTCTTGTAAATACAGCAGCCATTAATCTTCTGACTTTTTCTGGTGTTGCTTTGCCCTTTTGCGAGGCTCCATAGAGGGCCCGTGCCACTGCAACCTTTGAGAATCCCCAAATCTGGAAGATACAGACAATTTAGCCTTGGTCATGGGTTAAAAAGCTGGACAATTTCAGCTCTGGACAATTTTAAATAATTCTACTTTTTAAGTCCTTTCCAGGGACAAACCCATAAAATTTTAAAATCTAAATGCCAAAAGTAAACAAATACATAAAAAATTTGTAAACAAAAACTAAATGCTTGTCTTTCACTGATTTCTTACATTGAGTTGTCATCTGACGTTAGCCTATCTGAGCCAGGTACAAATACCCACAATCCCTGTTCTCAAGATCTCACAAAGCCAATAGCCACGTGGACCAGAGCATGGGATGTGACCAAGGGCATAAACAGTCTGTTGCAAGTGTCCCAGGCAGAAGACATCTGGTTTTAGTGCCAGGACAGACAAGGGAGACAGGAAGGTTACTTGGTCTACTGATGTAGCTCCTATAAGGAACATTATTTAAAACATATGTGGGCTAATGCAGTAGTGATGATGCACATTAATGTTCCTAACGGTTGCTGGAAGGGCCACTGTAGGAATGGCTCCTGACTGATAGGAGCTATATTTTCAGATGTTCCTACTAGTCCCCATTTTGAACTTTTGTGGTCTGTGCTGAAGGGAGATCCATTCCCCTTACAGACCTTGATGTGTACTACTCCAAAACAGATAGCAACTGTATTTAGTATTTCTTAATATTGCTGTTTTTAATATTTGTGTTGGTTGAGATCTCTTTTCCTGTTGTCATCTGGAAAATGAAAGTAGCTTCTATAGGAAAAGAAGTAGACAGAGAATAGTAAACTGATAATATAAATTATGGGGAATGTAAGCATCTACTTCTTTCTAGGAATGGTATACCCAAAGTCACCAGCTAAAAGCTAGCAGGTGATTGTGCAATGGCATGTCAGGCATTTTTCAGTACATTTTCAGCATATTGAGGATAAAGTTTGGGATTCAGTGGAGACACTGCATGGAAATACCCTCTGTACCTATTCACATTTTTAACTATTTAATAGTGATAAGTGCTGTGTTAATGATGTAGCAATTCCAAACTTCTGTGACATCAAAGAAATGCAAGACTATTGCAGCCTGACAGGACCCCAGGGTCTAGTCCTGTGCCCCCATTGGTATCACCCTGCATGGCCCAGGCCAGCTGCAGAGTGTAGGGACCAACAGTGAAAAAAAGGAAAACCCTCAGCAATAGCTGTCAGAAACCTGCCAGGGCACTGAATACACCAACCCTCAGTGTACATTTTTTCTCCCATCCTAGGAAGCTGTGTTCAAGGTTAGCTTTGATACGGCACAGCTGTGTAACCTTGGATCAAGATGATGTGTAAACAGTTGATAATCAGAAGTCTTGTTTAGGGCAGCTCTTGAATTTGGAGCTGTGTTCAGGATCAGGTCTTTGCTCTGGGTCCTTGACTGAGCCACAACGTAAGTGTGCTGGGCCAGCCCTTGTGATCTCCTGATCCTCACTACGCCTTGCCAGTCTGACTTTTTGCCTTGCCCTGAGACCTGACTCATCCCTACAGACATGTCCAGCAGTCAGTGGGCTGTGGCTCACCCTGTCTGCTGCCACTAGACCTGCTCTGCTCATCTTCTTTGGGCATTGTGGGAATGGGCCCCTGCTGAGAGGCCACACTTCTGCTTGCCTTGCCATCCCCTTGGCACCCTGCTTGCCCTCCCTTTCAGAGCAGCCCCACTATTGTATCTCTCTGTCAAAACAATAGGGATGTTTGAAAGTGTTATGACATTTAGATTTGCATATGTGGATCGTGACTTTTTTTTAGGCATTAGTTTCACTAAAAATTCCAAGTACAGCTTCTATTGCAACTTCCTAGCTATGTACTTCCCACTTTATTTTGGTAGCAACTCGAGAGTTGAGCAAAGATTGGAACCTCTTCTTATAGGTAGGATAAAATGCTTCAAAAAGCTCTGTCATCTGCTGTCATCCATCATCAGCAAAATACCTCAGTAGCCTGACAACAGGTCTTTAATAGTACAGCTGAGTATGAGCAAATTCAAGAGTAGGACTCCTAATATCTCAGTATGCAAAACTGAATAATACCTGACCAGACAGAATATGTGGTATATGAATGTTGTTCAGATAGGAAAGAAAGCTTTCAGTCAGTGTAAGGCCAACAGCAGAGAGGGGAAATAATTAGGAGGCACAGAGAAGACTAAAATCCACAGTACTTAGGATGAGATATGAAAAGCCATGGGAATGTGATGAGAAGACAATATGGGACAAGCATTGTCAGAGCTGCTGTAAAGTGGTACAGCCTAATTGTAACCCTCCAAACTAGAGAGAGGCAAACTACATCCATGTCATAGGATAGCTACATGAGCTCAAAATGGACTTGCAGCTGAATTTACCTGGCATCTAAATTCAATAGAAGTTGCAGCCTGCATGCATATTTCTCTCTGGAAGGTTTGTGGTGGCCAAGGATGCTGGGGCAAGCTGAACACAACCCAAGCTACACTGCAGGCATGATGTACACTTTCAGGTTGTGCTAAAGGAGTTGAAGGCATCTGCTCTGTAGATAATCCACTCTTTGCTGTTTGCTTAACACTTACAGAAGCATGAAATACGGGCAAAGAATTCTGTTTCAAAGAGGATTGGAAGACTTAATTTTATTTCTTGACTTTTTCCGTGATGTGACAAAACCACACCAGTTCCCTTCCAGCTTTCTGAAAAGAACATCCAAGTTCAGTGTAGTAAAAATATCCTGGAACCCAAATACCAACCTCTGAAAACAGGCGTTTGCAACTGAAATGGGGAACTGACAACAGAAGTTGATAGGGGCTCCTCTGTTTTATATATGCAGCACAAAGTCCAGATTGGAAATTTACACAGTGAAACTTCCTCAGGAGCAGCCCATCTCTCACTCTGATTCCTACTTCTACTTGAGTGTCAGAGAGGAAGAGCAAGTCCCTTCCCTGCATGGGGTAGATGATTTTGTAGCTGCTCTAGCCCATGTCAGAAGTACAGGGAAAAGAGCAGGGAGTAAAGTGCCCTTCCATTTACTACTTTGACCTATTTCTTTCCAGTTTACAAACTTGAGAGAAGCATTTCCACTCTTCCACTGCTGTTCAAGTTTCTAATAATTAATTTCACCAAGGGTACAAGGCAAACTCTGGGGCCTCATGGCTTGTCTGCATGGAGAAGTGAAAGTTAAGTAAGACTCTGTACGTTGATTTTCTGCTAAATCAGTACATAGTTGTGATGAGTGATATACTTGAATTCTTTTCAAAACCAACACCAAAAAAAAGTATTGCAATACCACAAAGTATTGTGAAAACATTAAACTAGCTATAGTTGGGGTGAGAGGAAGCTGTGGGTAGGGGCAAGGAGTTTTTTTCCATTATTTCAATTATTCGACACTATTTCCATGTTCTCAAATCACCCAGTTTTGTTGTGGGATCAGAATTTGCTCTGTAGGACTCCACTATCTGTTTTTCTGGTTTCTGGGGCCCCCACTTAGACTTTCTGAGCACACCTCTCTCCTTGTCCCACCCCTTCTTCTGGGGGCCATGGGTGCTATGTTTGCAGCAGAAATTCTCTGTTGGGGAGCTGGAGGACCTCCAGCAGATAAGGTAATGGAGAAGCGTTACCTCCTGCTAGACCTTTCCCACCACATTGCTAGAGTGAAGGAGCCACATTCAAGGCTCCCCTGGAATGTTTCCCTGCCTCAGTGAGGATAGAACTCAGAATTTGGTCCAAGCTAGTTAGATTGCGTTCTTACACCTGCAGTTTTACGAATGTGACTAGCCCTGTGAAGTGCAGAGGCTAGCCACATTCAGGCTCACAAATCACTTCCAGGACTGACACTAAAGCTGGTTCATGGAGAAGTGAAAACTGAACAAGATAATAATGGCACAGGGATATTTGTCCATTAACATTTCAGCGTTACAGCTGTGGCAATATGGGGAACCGAGCGTTCCAAATTTCTGAATCATCTAGCTCGTGAATATTTTTCTTTTCTTTCCAGGAGAATTGTCTTAGACAATATTGATTGTGGACTGGCTATTTTCAGTGTGTTGCAACTCCTGTTTCTGCTGCTTTTCTTTTTGTCAAAATGTACATTCCTAACTGTAAAAAGGGCCCAGAGAATGTGACTATATGCTTGGAGACTCATATTAGTGTGAAGTGCAGATATACATGTGTTCATTTCTGTGTAGAGAAATCTAGTGCACCAGCACAGATAACAAAATGAGTATAGATATCCAAGGGAGATGTATTTGATAATCAGTAGCACTTAAATAAGAATCAGTGACTCAAATGGAAACTTGTATTCACATAATAGGAAAATAATTCTTCTAATATATATAATTAGTGACTGAAGTTCAATAGCTAATGATATGAAGTAGATTAACTTTTTTGGTAATAAACCAAGATAAATCATAATCAGTGTGTTTCACTTAATTCATCAGTTGCTGCAGTTATGACTTTTAATTTGGCATTTTATACTCCTTTGTTAACTGTGTTATTCATCCTAGGTGTCGTCTACCAGGGTGATCTTTTATTTGTATGGCCATGAAGATCTAATTTGCATTCAGTTAATAATACATACAGAGAAGTAATCGACATACTGCAAAGAAATCCTGCTATAATCTGATGTAATTGGAAAACAAAGCAGAAATTTCATAAATGGACCTCATAAAAATGAATCAGTATATTCTATGGTGCCAAAGGAAAAAGAACAACCTTACAGATTAGAAGTGAATGGGATTTGGGCAGATGTGGTTATCTATTTGTGTCTAACTATGGTAGTTGCCAGAGCAGATAAATCTTCACTTCTTTGCCAGCACGCTGTTGATCCTCAGTGTTTAAACACAATTTATACTCAGAGTCCTATGTCTATAGCTTCTGGTTTTCAGAGACAGGGCTTAACTGTATGTCCTTACAAAATAAGTGCAATTAAAGGAAGGGTTACAGCCATCTGCAGCCTGGGAAGAAGAGGGGATCCTGTTGCATTTTGTGGCAGGTCTGACACAGCTGGAGGGTGTGCCTAAATGAGCTCTTTTCCATAGGTCAAGGATGAACCAGTTTATCCATCATGAGTGTAATAAAGTAGCATTAGAACCTTACTTACTTACCTGTGGCTAGTTCTGGGCTCTGTGTGCCTGTGTGAGCTGTTGGTACCTTCTGCACAGCTTGTGGAGCCTTGCAGTGGATGTTGCTATGACAGGAAAGTTACAAATCTTGATATTTTCTTGGAAAGTTGGAGATCTTTTAGAGATTTCCTTATTTTTCTCTGTATAGGATGATAAATTCAGCTGCTTAGACTAGACGCTGCAGCAAATCCACCTGCTTTTGCAAGGTGTGGTCTATGGATACAATATAAATGGCCTCTGATCTGGGAGGCAGAGCTATAGGGATATTGCTGCCATGTGAACTTCAGTTTGCAAAAATTAGGCTTAATTTGCCAGTGTCAGGGAACTCTGAGACTGGTCTGCAGTTACAAGTGTCAGCACCCATATAGCACCTCTCTGTGGACAATGACAGGTAGGAAAATGTCTCATGTAAAAGCATGGTGGGTACCCGCAGCTGTACCTCATCCTACGTGTCTCTGTTGATGTCAAGCCTATGTTGAAAAAGACAGCAATTAGTATTTTTAAGACTGTTGTTATTTCTACTGTGTAAGGAAGCAAGTATCACATAGCACAGATGACATTCTACTTGCAGGCATCTCTGAAGTACTATCAAAGATTTATCTGTAAGTGTCATGCATCTAGGATCATGCCAGAGAGCGAAATAAGAAACACAGACATTCCTGGGCCATCAGCATGAATAGTAAAATAGTACAAACAATAAAAACCAGGCATCTTAAATTAATCTCAAATTATCCCAATTTTTAATTTGAAATTGACAGGATATGAAAGTTCTGGACTTGGGTAAAGACAGAGTCATCTGTTGATTTTGGGTGCATTTGTGTGTTTCCTAGAAAAGCTCAAGTGTTAAATTGCTGTAGTTCAAAGAGAAAGACTAGAAAGCAGCCAGGGCTTAATCAAGAAAAACAATCAAAGCCATGTTACTGTGCAAAAATTATAGTCAGATTTGAAGGTGAACAAAATGATTTCCCAGTGACTCAGCTCTGGGAGGAAGCGTTTGCACTGCTGCCGATGATGTAATTAAAAGGGGGATATGCGAAACAGAGCAAACCAACAAAAACCCTTCTGGGTTGCAAGGAAGAAATCAGCTGTTCTGAGGTTATCACAGGGAAACTGAGGTGCAGCTCTAACCATCTGTGCACATGACAAGGATACTTTCAGCATGTGAGCAAATATGTACCACAAAGAAAAGACAGAGGCTGCAGCAGATGTTTATCTTTCTGAAGAGGAGAAGAGTAGCAAACAAAAGCTTGGGGAGAAATGAAGTAGATGAAAGGAGAAGCAAATACATTTTGCAAAGCAGAAATACACTTGAAAGCATATAAACCTCAGCTTACAGTTTGCTTCTCCTTTTGTCACAGTTTCCTATATTTCTTCTCTTACTCCTCTACTTTTATTGTTTACACAGCTTTTCTGTCTCATGCTATATCTCTTCAGGCTGTGCAAGCACTTACTTTGTGCACTACTCATTTCCTTTCTTGTATATTTAAAAAGAACAATTTTTATTTCTATAGTAGTATTTGTAGTAAAGAAAGTAAAAAAATATTTCATGGAGAAACACAAAGCTGTTTAGCAAAAGTCATCTCTTTGTCTATGTGAGACAGAAGCTGGATTGTATGTGCTTATTTAGAGAGGTCTGTGCTGATAAATTTGTTATTGGGATATGGCAAAAAAAGTAACAGGGAAATGAGAGCGCTGTAGGAAAACACAAAATGGAAGAAATCCTACTTGCTGGCCATGACTGTTATTGGAGCAGTTACCAAACAAGATGTATTACGCACATTCCGTGAGACACAATGATAAATTCTTCCTGTGAAAAGTTTATTTAACTGAGTCTCTACTGTTGACCTTTTGTGTCATCCCAATTTTCTCGAAGGCCATTGATCAGTTCAACAAACAACACCATAGTTTTGAGAATACTCCAGCTCTTTCCCTTTCTTTGACGAATATGTCTTTGCATAAGATATACCTCTTCCTCTTGTTCTCCTTACTGTGTATCATCTGCAACAGTTCTGTCAGACAGAAACATTTGGCAAAGCTGACTGAATTTAGACAGGTTTAAAATGACCTTTAACTGAAGTCTGAGTCCTCTCTGTATCTCACACTCTTGTCCAAACAGTGATGTTACAGTGCTGAATAATTGTCTTTTCTATAGTAAGTGCAAATAAATGCTAACAAGCTGCCACTTGTTGAGTCGTCTAGAGAGCAGCTCTCCCTAAAAAGGGAAAGGAACGGGTCTGAATTGAGAAATGTGCCATTGCCCTAACACAGATGCTTATTGCACATAAGCAGAAATGAAGGGGGTGGAAATGGAAGGGAAAGAAATTGCTGAACTAATCCAAGAATAGCTTATCCAATATCAGAGGAAGATGATAACATGAGACAGATTTCTCACATTTCCTTATTTGCTATTGTGCAAAAATAACCAAATGTGATAATTGCCTTTGCACTGGCCTCACAGAGAAATTCCTTAAAACAAATTTCCATTCAGTCTCTATTCCATGTAGTGCTTGGAAAATAGATATTGTTTAGATCTAACATCTCTGGGCTGTGTTCAAATGCTTTAGGCTTTTATTTAATTAATGCTGTTGTTTTCCAAGGAAGTGAGGTACATGAGGGTAATTAGGCCATGTAATAGTTATGTGAAAGGTAAAAACATTCTATTGAAAGTCAAAATTAGCTCCACAATGTAAATATTACAAAATAAACAAGTTTAGCTGAGAGCAACATTTCTCTAATACACCCATGGGAAAAATTATTTGCTGAATCATAGTGCAACATACCACACATGTAAAATAAAAACAAATTACAAATTGGAATGAAAATCTCTGTGGATACTAAATCTCAAATTTAGTGTGGTATTATATGACAAGGAGTCTACTCAAGCTTAATTCTACCTTTGGAAAGAAGGCATGACCTGATGCAGACACAGATTCAGTATTTAACAGATTGTCCAATACTTCTTTTGTTTTGTAAGGATTTTAATAATTTTCTGGAAATTTCTTTAATTCATTAATTTATTTTTGATTTGTAACATTAAGTGGCTGTGCATATTGTCTGTATTTAGATTAAAACAGAAACAAACAAAAAAATCATTCAGGGACCACAGTAGAGGGGTTTATATGCAATACTACAATGCATAAAAATTGGCATAAAAAGTCTTTTTTTTCCCTGCCTTCAGTGCCATGAGATTTAAAGGAAATAGCTTTAATGGGCAGCTGCAAACAATTACTAAACTTTTAAAAGGAACTCTACTATGTTGTGAATCTGCTCTGCTTCTTCAAAAGTGTTGATTTTTATCCTTCCCTTTTCTTATAAGTAAATCCTGTGTACACGATACAACTCAAAAACCAAAAACTACCATTTCTTTCTTTAAGACTAGGGTTTTCAGAAGCCATCCTTACATTCAGATTTTTCCTTAGAGGCAAAGAAGGAATGAAAGCAAGAAACCCCATATGTTTTCATTTCTGCTCTCCAAAACACATTTCCTATTTTTTCCCTGTTTGCTTCAGTGTTCAGAATTTCAAAGCAGTGGAAATTGGCTGCTGGAGTGGGAAAGAGGGAGAGTTGTGTACTTTCAGTAGGAAAATTTCTATTTGTAGAAACAACATGGTCCTTTCCACCTGAAAGGAACTGATTGAGAAACCCTGTCTCTGGGAGGTCTTCTGATCACTGGACTGGGGAATCGATGGTTAGGACTGAGTTCACAGGATGATTTGTTGAAAATGTTTAACCCATTACGAAAGTTTGTAAATCCCAGGATTTAGGAAATGGATCAGGGAACAACAGATCAAAACAAAATAGAAAGGTCAGCATAAACTATCAAGAGATAAAAAGTGTTTTGGGGAAACATGAACAGCAGTAGTCTGATTCCTCACAGAGCCATTAATGACTTCGTGAAAGAGAAGAGAGGAACTCACTGCATTCCAGACATGTCTGTAAATATTACACTAGTCTATTTATTACTCAGTGGCCTAAAGTCACATTATATAGAATATTGAAGGTCAGCAATTAGAAAGACTCCTAGTCACTTGTTAACTATTTGCTTTTCTCTCATTGCTACAGTAAAATAGTAACTTAGACTACTGATTAAGCCGTGTTAGTTACAAGAGTCTGATAGACCAGAAATGACCACACCACTAGGGACAGGAGATTGCAAAATTCAGACAGAGGAGGGAATGGGAAACAGAAGAAATTGGACAACCACTTGGTGATTCCTCATTCTTCTCCTGAATCTAAAGGCTGTGGATGTGGTCTATCTAGACTTCAGTAAAACATCCTCCTCAATCAAAACATCCTCAAAAAGCCTCCTCAAAAAGCCTCCTCAATTGATTGTTAAGGGAAGTCCCATGGGACAGCATGCTAGATGGTAAAGGGGCTCAAGATAGTTGGTCAACATTCAAGGACCACTTCTTGCAAGCTCAGGATCAGAGCGTCCCAATGGGTATGAATCAAGTAAGGGTGCTAGGAGACCAGCTTAGTTAAACAAGGAACTGCTGGGTA
>VZRW01013814.1:0-25029 GCA_013398125.1 Aegotheles bennettii
AAAAAAATAATTCAGCCCTGGGTCCTGCTCATTTTCTGGGGCACATGTGGAAGGTTTAGCAAGAGAACAAGTGTCTTCAAGAAATATACTCAACAGAGCTTATCCTGAAAGAGAAGGTGGAAAGAGCCAGCAGCCCCCTCCAGCAGCACATTACTTATCCATAGCTCTTAAAAAGGCAAATGCAGACAATCCTGTTAAACAGGCTCCAAGCTCATCTCTACTGCAGTTCACTGAAACTACAGGAATTTGCCCTCAAAACTTCCCTTCTGGTACCGCTGCCTGCACTTGGAGAGCATAAAAAGCATCTAATAGATAAAATTAACACTTTCAAAAACTGACTTTGATTAACTTGCCCACAGGGAAGCACATAATTACAGGATGAAAGATAAAGCTTTGTCTGGAATAATGCATAAAGAAGCGAGAAGCACATTATAAAAGTTATCATCTGGGCTTTCCATTTGCCTTCTGAGATTCCTATCTCTAAGGTCTCCTCAGCTACCCCGAGAGCTCCAAACCTACCAAAGGAAGAGCCGCTATTGCATCTCAAGACACCAGGAATTTGGAATTAAAGATGTAGGAAGAGAAATTTAAGGTGTAGGCCCCTGAGAGCTTCAAACATCCTGAAGACCATCATTCCTCATCATTACTAGGGAGGGCTGGAGATGCAGCAGCATCTAAACACCCCATGCACAGACAGTCAGGGTGTATAAAACCACATCCTTAGGGCACAGACCAACCACTAAATGGCAAAGGTTAGAATGAAAACTTCTCTAAGGACTGCCCAGCCCATAGTTCTTTATCAAGGTTCAACTGTCAGCTGGCTCCAGTCCCTTAAAATTACTTCCATCTGCCCTCACCCAGACTGATAGCCAAGCTTCTGGCATAAACAAAATCCTTACAACCAAACATTCCTTCTATCTCTCTCCACACCCCACCGTGCATTCCCTGCTGGGAAGAGCAGTTTCCATCCTGCTCTACAGTTCTGTGGGCAGACTTAAATAGCCCTGCCTCTTTTTTTTCAGCATGGAAGAGGGTGAGGGTAGTTGCCTCCCAAAATAATCCTCCTCCTCTTATAGGGAATGAAGTTAGAGGATGGCTTCCTCCCATGTCCTACCAGCTTCACTGAGACACAAAGGACATGCCCAACACATCAAACCTTGCAGCAAAGCTAGCCAGCAGCTAGGAAAATCCCAGACATTTCCCATCTAGGAGCTGCTCCCATTCCATCCCACCCCATCCCATAGCTCAACTGCCAAGACCACCCCAGTACACACCCAGGACTCTTGCAGGGTATTTTGAAGTGCTCTGCAGCCAGATGAGAACAAGAACAGAACCTGTTTTGCTCCAGGGTAGCAATGCCAGAGCACTGGACTTGACATGTACAGGGCTGAGCTACACGGTGATGCTCAGCTTCAGCACACTGTGAGGATGCTTCTCAAAGGACTGGATTAGGGTTGATTTATCTTACAACTGAGTTGTCACAAAAAAAAAAGGAATAAACATATTCAACAGCTACTTCCTTTTAATAAAAACTCACTTTCCTACTCCACTTAGCAGACACACCTGCGTACATGGAGCTGTGTAACACAGAGGGACGTAACCATCACATGGAGCTGTTTGAGGTATCCCCATGCTCAGGAACTCAGTGTTTATCTCCTCATGGAATTATGGGATATATTTTTTTTCCTTCCCCAAGAGGATTTAAGCAACAAAGAGAGAGGTGGGAGGACTGCAGCAGCACGAGGGAGGTGAGAAACCAGGGGCTCCTGCCTTTGATGTTTTGATGATCACGTCATTGCAATTACTACATTGAGGGCTCTGCTGTGTCACTGGTAAATAAATCATCCAAGGGAATTAACTGTGCAGGGAGCTTGCACCACAAGTCGCAGCAGGTAAAAATGATAACAGAGAAGTCAAAGCATTTCAAACAGAGGAAAAACTTCAAAATACTAGGAAAACAACATACTATTTCTTTAACAAACCTGGGTAAGTGCCTGAACAGGGAGGAAAATGGAGACTTTAGATTCAGCTACTGTGCTTTGGGAGACGAAGCCATCAATTAATCATGTGCACTCTATTGAAGATACGCAGAGGATGAAGAACTCAAGAATTTGCCTGCTACAAGGATGAGTCTAGCACTTGATTTTTCTGGAGATAACCACTTCCAATACAGCATTAAAGCTACACAATACACTAATTATCTTTCTTCATCACAAATCTCCCATTTGAGTTGGCTCTTCTCCCTCCCCTTTTCAATCACAATAAATTAGGTGATCCATAATACATCATGATCAGACAGAATTTCTGATCCAAACTAAAACATCATCCCAAGTACTCCATGATGATTGGTTGATATGAGTTCCCTACTATGGCTGATGCTCACTTTACAAGAGAGTAAACAGATCCATACAAAGGTTAAGACTTTTGCTCAGACCACATAGCAAGGCAACACTAGGGCTCGGAGCAGCCAGGGCTTGCACCTACCCTACACAGCCACAGAAGACACCCCAAAACCCATCGAGCAAACCAAGAATAGGAAACTCCACTGGCACAGGCAGCAAATGGGAGCAGATGGGATGGAGCAGGTGGTAAGGTGCTACGGATCCATAGACCTTTGGCCATTCTTGGATCTGCAGTGTTATCTTCCCTCTCCCTGTGGCTTTCTGCTCCCATTCCATCCCTCCAGGCTCAGCCAAGTCTAAGTTCCTTTTAGCTACTTGCCCTAAGCACCACCTCATCCCTCTCTCCATGCATTCCCAGCCCACATGGCTCCAGAAATGCTTTCTAAATGCCTGCTTTGCAATTCTGAACATCCTTAAACTCCTCCATCAGCTCAGTATTTGCCTATAATCCCCTTTGGATCTGAAGTGTTTATACAGTATTACTTGCAAGATTTAACTCAAAGGTGCTTAATTCGGTTCTGTGATTTTTGGCTTCATTTTGATTTCAAGGCAGCAACAGAAAGCCTAGTTTTTGGTATCTTATGGACTTTGCCTTGTATCAAAGCACTTATGAATCTGACAAACAGATTTACAGCCCTGAAGAAAACTCAGCTTTTTTTTTAATAGAAACAAGTTCCACTTTTATCCACCCCCTCTTCTGTTTAAACCCACCTAACATTAGTGGGAACACAAATTCTATGATTGCATTCATAATAGCTGTGTCACGTTCATTTTAGATCAAAATCCAGCCCATTCCACTTGCAAGTATTTAAAGCCCAGAGCTAGAGTTGGAGAGCAAATTAAAATGAGAACAGCAGCAAAAGCGATGGCACCCGTCAACATGAGCCAGCACACCACCTGCCACCACCCTGCATGCCCTAGGGTAGGGGCAATGCAAGAGGAGATCTTTGGCAGAACATTGCACCCCATGGTGCAGGATTAGTGCAGCAGTGTCAGGGCCAGCTTCTGAAAAATACAGATGCTGCAGGGCATTACTGAAAAGAGCCAGGATGCTGAGACAATGCATGGCCAACACAGAGCTGCTCTGATATGTGACAGAGCTGCCATAAAGGCACAGTACACACATATTTTACAACATTTAATACCCCTGTTGGGTGGAAGAGTAAGGGGCAAGGGGACAATATATATAGATTGACACCTCTGCTTAGAGCAGAGTTTTACCACTTGCAGGTCAATACCCAGTTTTAATCAAGGGCCACAAAAGTGTTTTATTTACTGGTTGAGACTGTTCGCAACGCGCAAGAGAAACAGTTCCTTCTCATTTGTATTTTGCCAGCTGAACACCCAACCATCCAAGCTATGCTTTTCAGTCTTCAGCAGTATCAAGGAAAGCAAAACTGCTCCAATTTTGAAAGCAGCCTTTGGTTGTTTGCAGGCACTGCATCTACTGCAGCCCCAAACCTCACCACTCCCCTGCTACTATTTCACATGAAAACTTACACTTGAATGAAACCTAAAACATCTCAAGCTGCCTCTCAGCAAGACCCATCGGCGAGAACTGTGTTTAAAACTGCTGCACCTTCGAGCACCTCTAATTTCTCAGCACCAGCCAGAGCAGTGAGTCTTCCCACCGCATGACCCTGCCTAATAGAGTGCTCCTAAAAAGCAATTTATCCTCAGAACAGAATCAAGAAAGCCTTTCCTGGCAGAAGTCTTACTGCATTCAAAGTCAACATCAGTTACATTTTCACAGCAAGAAGAAAACATGATTTTATCTTAGCAAGAGATCACAGATTGCTTTACAAACATCAATGAATCCCCACAGACCAAACTCCAACCAAATATTGATGCTTTCAAGAGTCTAAAAGGGTAAAATACACCTGACACAGGCAAAATGAGGGCATTTAACATCACTGTACACTCCTATCCCACTAGAAGCAATGTTGGAAGTGACGGGTGGGAAGTTGCCCATGGATTTCTTCAGTCTTTAGCTCGAGACGTGACACAAACTAATTTCCTTAGAGCTTTACAGGGTGACTGCATGGCACTGGATCTATGTGACACCGACAGTATGACAGCACACCTTTAGCCTTGTGCCAGCTGGGGCTCAGGGGCCAGCACAACAGACACAAAAGCAGCCGAGCTGCAAAACACATTAAAAGCTCCAAGACACTACAAATGGCCTTGATCAGTCTTCCCCAAAGGGACTGTTTTGCTGCAAAAAACAGATTCATTATTTATAGCAGAAAACAAGGTGGCTCGCTGCAGCTGAGGAAGCCACTTTCAATTTCATAGATGCTTCGATACTGTGCATTATGTCAAAGACATCTACACACACACAGGCTTCTGCAGCCACATAAGTAGTTTTCCCTGTTTTTAATCAGGAACACAAGTTTTTCCATTAATTTTAACAGAATCAGGGTCTGAACTCTAAATCCTCTATAAGCCTGATGGGTGATGGCTAAGTTTGCTTCTTTCCACCTGAAGTTCTCAAAGCTCTTCAGGCCTCACTCCCATATCTGGCCACTTTCCGCTCAATGAACATGATTTGATTTTCAGCCATTAATTCTTCACACAAGCTGAGTCACTGGATGGCTGATGTCCTCAGATGTGCACTCTCATACCATTTACAGTCAAGAGTCATGAATTCAAGGCACACTAACAAGTGACTGTGTCAATGCAGCACTTCATCAGACAGTTTAGAAGACAGGACACCTACTAACCACTCTCAAACTGAACATGAAAGTTCAAGCTCTTTATTTTCCTCTAACTTAATAGGCACGAAGTCGTGGCACTTTGCCTACATGAGTTGTATCACCTCTTGTTGTCAAGAGTCAGTGAGATTTTTGATGCATTCTGAAGAATTCTGACCTTTCCACCAGCTCCTTCATCGCTGGAGAGAGTGGTTTTGTTTCTGGAATGAATCATAGAATGACAGAACAGTTTGAGTTGGAAGAAACCTTAAAGTTCATCTAGTTCTACTCCCTCTGCCATGGGCAGGGACATCTCCCACTAGACCAGGTTGCTCCAAGCCCCATCCAACCTGGCCTTGAACACTGCCAGGGAGAGGCAGCCACAGCTTCTCTGGGCAACCTGTGCCAGGCTCTCACCACCCTCACAGCAAAGAATTTCTTCCCAATATCCAATCTAAATCTCCCCTCTTTTAGTTTGAAACTGTTCCCCCTTTTCCTGAATGGACAGGAAAAGTTTTAGAGACTATTCCCCCTCTCCTGCAAAAATAGTACTATTTTCTAGGGAAAAGAATCTCAAAAACATTTTTTGGTTGTACTCTTAGAAAAGTATTAAAAAGAAATGGATCAACCAACGTGAATGAATCCAGACATGTTCAAATGAGGCCAGGAAAAGGTGAATTCAGAAAGGTAAAGTTCTGATCACTGTGAGCACAAGCCCACTAACAGCAACGGGGCGTTTCAGGATGCATTGTGAACCATAAACCGCGTTCTGCAACACAATACCTGCACCCTGCAAAGCCCTGACTGTCCTGAAGCCACACACATACACAGCAGGTGAGTCTGTAAGAATTTGTACCACTGGTTCAAATCCAGTCCCTCTTTTTCTGCCAGTTTCTTGGCTCCTGCTACAAAGCAAGAAGGTTGTGAGCCTGTTTAGGTGTTGCCAGCTCTTGGCTGGGTGACCGGGAGCAACCGACTGTTCCCCATGGATGCCTCACCTGGTGTTGCTACACTTCCAAAAAACAAAGCTCAATAAAGCCTTTACAAAGGTCCTAAGTAAGGGCATGGGGGAAAAAAAAAAGCATGAAAACAGAAATTAAAATGTAGCTTTAATTTGTTTTCAATTGTATGCCACAATTAGGCTAATGCAACAAGCATGCATTGCAATGTTATGCTCCCTATGACCGGTGTCTTTGAGAAGGTGATGTTCCGAGCTCACATCTCCTTTTCTATCCTGAGTAGCGCCACAAAAAATCAAATCAGGTACTCTACACAGGCACAAGATAACTGCTACCAGGCTCGATGCCTGCGGACAGGAATGTTTTAAACATTTGCCCCAGTAAGAAATATGGCAGATGAATCCCAAGATAGATTTTATTTTATTCCTCTACCAGAGGAAGGGAAGAGCTCTCTCCCTGTATTGCTTTTCTGCATTACTGTCAGCAACTGTGTAGTGAAAGAAAGCCCTTTGAAAAAAAAAATTTCCAAATGTCTATTTTGTGACGTTCTCATCCATCACATAGCATTAGAGATACTCAGGGGACTTGGCTTTGGCTTCACTGTGATTTAAAATGGAGATGTGTCCCCCTCCCTTGCTTTGTTTTACAGTCTTAGGTAGCATTAAGCTTTGAGGCATTAAACTCCAAGGGGGGCTTCTATTTTAAACCATTTTTACTGCAGGAAATTCTGTTACATGGCATTTTTTAAAAATACATTTTTTTGGGGGAAAAAAAGTGTCAGATAACTTGCTGGTTTCTGAGACATGCAGATGCAACGAACAAAGTACAAATCCTGCTGCTTCGACAGGTTTGACCCAGAAAAGAGCACTCTCTAAAGTTTAGGAATACAGAATATTCTGTATTCCTAATACAGAGGGGGAAATTTTAAAGCAAACTACTAAAAATCCAAAGCTGCTGGCAAAGGAATAGAGGGAAAAGGACAGGTATGACAACAGGATATAGAGCAAAAAGATGGGAAATTTTTCTTCATTTTAGCTTACATGGGTAACATTAAGATACACACACACATAATTGCACACAATATGTTCCCCTGGGAACCCCAAATTTATGCCTGGTCTGTACAAGAGGACAGCACAGCTGTGACAGAGAACAAGCCTGTAATTAGGTCTCTGTCCTGCCATCAACAAATATGGCATTTATGAACATACATCCCCGGAGATGCAGATCCCACGCATACTCAGTTGAGAGCTCATACATCTCCTGTTTGCAACCTTACCTCCTTATGCATTTCATTTTGGGTTTGATTATTAGATGCCCACAAGCATCAATTAAGTAGACAGAAGTAACTGTGGCAGAGCAAATCGCAGCTCTGCTGTTAGACAGGTCCAATAAACAAGAAACAAAGAGTCTGCAGCAGTGCATGCTCACCATGTCCCTGCCCAGGCTTGCATGGATTCAGGAGCAAGGGCTGTGTCCATCCCTGCAGAAAACAGCACCAGGACACATCCCCTCAATGGCACAAACATCACATCCTTGTTTCAGTGGGACTTATGAAATAATTTACAACTGCTCTTGCTGCAGGGCCCTACAAAAAGGGAGGGGGTGTTCTCCTTTGTCTAGGAACATAGGAAGCAAAACAGCTACGAGAAGACCCAGAGACCACACGGTGATGGGTATGGGAAGGGCACAGAGGGAAGGATTAATCTGAAAATACCTTGTGACTGTTTCCAAAACAGAGAGCCTCAAACAAGGAGGGAAAAAGATGACACCAGAGTGGAGGTTGTAAGCAAGAAGGAAAACATATGGGGAGATTTCAAGTGAGCAGCTCAGTGCAGGGAAGCAGAGCTGCCAAAGAAGCTGTATTCCCGCAGCAGTGATCACCATGCCTAGGAGCATCCGCAGGAGCAGCACACACACACCAGGTTAATGTGATCATAACTCACAGAAACATCAGCAAACGGCAGCTTTCCTGCTCACTGCAACAACTCCTTGTATAATTTAGCAAAGAGAGACACTGGTCTGTCATATTTCTCCTCCCTCCAAGCAGCAACATCGCTTTTCCTAGGGTTACTTTGGAGTTGGCCTAACTATGGATTCAGCAACCTCTTCATGAAAGTAGCAGCCCGGGTTCATTGGTTCAGAGCAATCCTGATAGCCAGATGCTCCAAACAGCGTCAGATTTCACTGAGCAGCTCGGATGAGAGCCCCTTGGCATGCATCCCTGTGTAACAGCATCAACGTGCCTGGAAAGCCTCACAAAATTCATACTCTATTTACTACTGGGCATTTAACGATCAGCTTTCAGAAATACAAGGACATCAGAAGATGACAGTCTCCTTACACACAAGGCTGAGCAACAACCACAACCTCCTGCACACGTGGCTGGATTGATGGGGCTGCAGGAGAGCAGCTGTGCAGTTACTCCTGCCCACCCCGACGTGCAGTCCCTGTGGGGCAGCTGTGCTGTGCATCCTCACCTTGGACACCCCAGCAGGAGGTGTTTGCCTGTTAAGAGAAATTGCCTTTAAGCAGAGGTAGTGAAAGATGTTGTCAGAAAGTCTAGGGCTTAATTCTGGCTCCCAGTTTACCTTTGTACCTGCTATTTTGGAAGGGGGGAACCAAGACCACCGAGTCTGTTATCCAGGCCTAGGATCAACTGCAACTGCAGAGCAGCATTGGACAAGTACCTGCCTGTCGATTCAACGACATGGGAATTGCTCCTCCTGTCTCCTCTGCTATTTGCATTCATTTCACCCAGCACTGGTTCATTTGAACCTCCTGCTTCAGTGCACTCGCATCTGGGGAGCTGCACCCATCTCACGTGGCTGTCCTCTACCCGCAGCCAGGTAAGAGACTGCCAACACCCCTAGGAGTGCCAGGACCCCTAAGCAAAAGCAAGCCATGGCTTGCCTGCCAGTTATTACAGCAGCTAATTCCAAGGCCACTGAACAAGAGGTCATGTGCCATACCTCCTGGTAACACCTCTCCTCCAGGACTTACTATCTTCCCATTTAATTCTAAGCAAGCAGGAGAGCAGTGCAGAAAGGGCAAGCTCAAATACAGTTCTCTGCCTAATGTAATGGCTATGAGAGGAACCCAGCTTTACGTGCTGGGACTGCCAAAGCAAGGGGCAGAAGTAGTATTTACATTGCAGAGCTGTGCATGCGTTTTAACAATGCACAACCAGCTTTATGTTAGCAATTTTTCTTCTCTAAATTAAACTTTATAAGAGGTATCTTGGGGGGAATCCTCCTCTCTGCCCAGCTGTTTTTTAACCAGACTCTCTCCGTTCAAACCTGCTTAATCCCAAATAAATTGCAGAGCAAAAACCAGGAGGTGCCCAGGGTATTTCTAGAAGTGGGGCCTCAAACCATTTTGCAGACAGGCAGCTATTTTCTGGACTGACATCTCAAACAAGCACCTCTGTTCTCATGCAGAAGAGCTCCCCTTACCTGCTCCTCTGCATGCACTATTTTCATCCTGCTGTGTACACAAAGAGAAGCCAAACTGGGAAGATAAGAATACCCTGGGAGGAGTGTTGTCTAGTTTGGTTTTTCAATATTTCTGTGAGCCAGCTAGGGCTTTGTTTGCTAAGCAATGACAGAGTATTTAAATTATGCTGATTAAAACCATTCAGTCAAGACATCATGCCTTTAGAAATACTGGCTATGTTTAATTCATGCTACAGCTTTTTCTCCCTTCCTGAATTTCGCAATTCAGTGTTCCTCCAGCAAGCCAAACACACACATATGAAATTCTTGCACCTCCAGAGAATAAAGACGTGGCAATATTTGGCCTTTTCCAGAGCAAGGTCTAAGCAACTGGAGTTTTACAAGGACTCGAAGCCACTTGGATACTTATGGATATGAGCCAGTCTCTGACTAACTGGGGGTCAAGCAAGAAAACTTGGGAAAAAACATCCCAACACACACAGAACTTTTGAAATATCAGCTCCTGAAGGAGATGAGGCTGGCTGCTATTGGAGATGGGATAGTAAACTACCCGATTCATTCAGATCATTTCTACAGGCTTCATTTGAGACTTTAAACTTTGTACAAAGTTTTCAGCACCTTCACAGCAGCCAAGCCGAAAGAGCATTTGACTGGAGAAGCACAAGAATTTCATGGTGCACCAGCATGGAGCTCACCAACACAGAAACATTAGGAACTTGCTAAGCCCCCCAGGCAATCGTACTGAGTTAAAGGTACTTGTTGCCTCTCATTCAAATAACCCAGTGGTTTTATTATCTGGGAAGAGAAGTACCTTGCTCTGGGACAGTGATTTCTTGGGAAGTCAAGTGTCCCTCATTAGTTCTGTCCCACAGGTATGGCCACCCAGATCCATTCTTGGGGCACAGAGGGACACTCACTTTGAGGCCCCAACCCTCCCTGCCTTTGCTTGTTCAAACTTCCCTTCAAGCACCCCTCCCCACTTGTTTAATAAGAACTATCAGATTATATGCATGAAAATGCACTACTTAGTGGCATGGTGGCAATCTGCTTGCCCATTCTGACCAGGGGGCATGCTTATCAATCTTTTTAAAATGAAGAGACACAACAAGAGCAACCCTTGTTGAACCACGGCACAGCTCCTACTGAGGGGAAGCCTCCATTTCCAATTACTCCAGCAGCTGACAGAACAGTCTGTCAAGGGTTTTTCTTCAGGATCAACATTAATTTAGTCCAGAGACAAATATTTAATTATCCACTGCTTTACATAGCCTCCCATTTTCCATCATCCAACTCTACTTTTTCATAAGGAATCTGCAGCAATCCAAGACAAGTCTAGTGTGATGACAGTCTGACTGAGCACTGCTGGAGGAAGAAAATGTGTTCCTGCCATGACAGCAATTAGCACCAACAGTCTCTACAGTGATAGAGCCCTAAGTACCACGCAAGATGAGCTTAACACACTGCTGTTTCCACTGCTCCAGGTCTGATACAGCTGTGCACACAACTAAACACCTACCAAGTGACTTCTAGTGTTTTGGAAGTTGGAAGCTAAAACACTAAAGGTCTCAGACTGGTTCTGACTTGGGCCAGTTCCAGGTGTTTAACTGGTCAGATAAAATATTCACGGAGTAACCAGCCTGGGACCTGTGCAACCACGACATGCACATCACACCTGCACCTGAACCTCCCACTATGCAGACAGGAGACAGAAAAGCAAGACAGGAGCAATGCAAAGAGCTTTTGGGAATGTTTTGACAACAGCAGTTGAGAGCCACCACACTCTTGTGTTAGCTCCAATGAGTTTCTCAGATTCAGCTCCCTCCCTTCAGCCCACAGCAAATGTTATGGGTTTTTTTTCCTTAAACCTGGTATTCACCATAGGCTAGGAGCTAATTCATTACAATTCATTAGGCTACTCATAATCAGGCCACAACGATTCATGCTGTAACATTCCAAAATGAATTCTTCACAAAAACACTACCCCACCCTTGCAAAAAGTTAATTAAGGATTCTTTTACCTGTTCTCAGAAGATCACAGGGCAGATGCTGTCAGACAGGTTTGCTTTCTGTTATTACCAATTTCAGCAGCAATTCATCTCTCCTAATCCCATTCTGAATATCAGGTACTCACAGAGACACATATTAAAATGAAATAAAGAGGTTTATTGTAGCCACCCAGGCAGCAGCATTGGTTGGGATGGAGCTTGCAGAGAGGACAAGCCACAATTAAGTATATGGTGATGTCTTCTTCTTCCTGAAATCTGGAGGACATGCTGTTCTTCTGAAGCCCCCCTGGCCCTCCAAATATTTGCTTGAGGTTTGCTTTATATGCACAGTTTCCTGGCGGAATGGTGAGCACGCAGAGCACATTCCTCTGCTAAGTCTCTTCTTCAAAATTTGGGTAAATACCAGCACATTCCTGACCAGCTCACACAAACAACTTGGATTCTAATCACAGGAGCAGTGTTGAAAGAATGGCTGACTACCACTTTGCTGCCTGATTTTCACTAAAACCAAGGACATGACTTAACTGATTTTGTCCTCTGCTAATCAATATTGTTAAACTCTTATAATGGGCAGATTTATCCCAGTAAATGGTTACTCTAAACTGTATGATTGAGACAAAAAGGGTAGCTGTAACCATGCCAGTAGGATCTAGCAGGTAAAAAAAGTGTCCCGTGTGTAAAGAACTATGTTCAATTCAATGATATTGAACAACACCAGTCCCAGTACCGACCCCTGAGGGACTCCACTGGTTACAGACCTCCAACTAGATTCTGTCCCATTGACTACAACTCTCTGACTTCTTCCCTTTAACCAGTTCTTGAGTGGTTTAGCAATGACCTCTGGCAGCTCCCTCAGCATCCTTGGGTGCATTCCATCCGGACCCATCGATTTATGGATGTCCAGATTACTCAACTGATCCCTAACCCAATCCTCATCTACCAAGGCAATCTCCTCCTTTATCCTGACTTCTTCTGGGGCTTTAGGGATCAGGGGCTCCTGGGGAAAGCCTGCAGGAGTAAAGACAGAGGCAAAGAAGGCATTCAGCACTTCTGCCTTCCTTATATCCTCTGTCTCTAGGGCACCCACCTCATTCATCAATGGGCCTACATTGCCCCTAGTGTTATTTTTATTTGCTATGTATTTGAAAAAGCCCTTTCTATTATCCTTGACCTGAATTGCAAGGCTAAGTTCCAAGGAGGCCTTAGCTTTCCTAATTGCCTCTCTGCATCCTCTGACAACCGTCCTATATTCCTCCCAAGTGACCAGCCCCTCCTTCCATGATCCATAGATCATAAACCAGAAGACAACTGAAACAGTTACACATGGACACAGTTACGTGTATAAATACATTTCTTACAGCCCAGGACAGGCACTGAGCAAAATGCTAACATTGAAGTACTTCATAAAGTCACAAAAACACCAAACCCTTGGATCCCATTCACATGTCTGCTCCAAACATCACCTGCTTCAAAGCCACAGCTCTGCCCTGAACACTCTGCTGGTTTTCAAACCAACTTTCTGGGTCTGGCTGGGATTTTTATCTGAAGAATTCCCAGCCATGTGGCAACCCCCAATCAGGTTTGTACCTGCTTTCTCCACTTTCTGTGCTATCACTCCTCCTTACACCACACTGAGCAGTTCTCCTGCCTTCACATTTGCACCCATCAAACATCCATCATGCTGCTTCTTTGCACTGCCCTGTGCAAACCCTCCCTTGCTTTGATGTTTCTTTGCAGACCTGTCCTGTGCTGCTCAGGGCCACTGGGACTCAGAACTGCAGCCCTCAAAATCATTTACCCTAGGAGTTACCACACCAGTTACAGGAACCAGCTCACATGAAAGACCAGTAAGACGTGGAAGTATTTCAAGCAAACCTTTCCAGCTCCTCACAAAGAAAAGAAAAAAAAACAGTTTTCACTTTTCCAGCTTTCTGTATTTCTCCATAGGCACGAGCCTCTTTCACTTTCTTTATTCTTCCACCCAGCATCAGCCTCAAATTTAAAATCACAAGCTTCAGGATGGCCTCTCACATTCCACAGATGAAGGCACTGGCCTCAAACATGCAGAATTTCTCAGGATAAAGAAACCAGTTAAGATAAGCTAACTCCACAGGAGCCTCTCCCCTTTTTTTTAGGGGGGACAGATGACACTAAACCAATGTGACAACCAGCAACTGGACTGGCCCTGGGACCTCCAGAGCTCAGAGGGGGTATGGCATGAGCTGCGTGGGCCTAGGCACAAGAGACAGTGATATCAGGGACTAAGTGCAATGTGCAGCCTTCAAATAAAAGTCCCTGCAGCCCAAGATGATGGGCATGGCTGCTGAAATCTGCTCTTACACCTGTCTGAGCCCCAGAGGAAGACAGCAGGCTACACACAGGTGTTATGACTCACCTACTACAGGCTTCCTACTGAGACATCACCTTATCCTCCCTCTCAAACCTTTTATTCTTTTCCAGAAGCATGAGATATCAGCCACTTGGGGCAGAGCAGCACCTAGAGTGTTATCAGACATTTGTTTCTTTACAACAAGACTTTCCATTCCCACCAAGCCCAGGAGGCAGAGCCACCCTGAACATCTTCCCCAGACCTGCGGTTTGGTGGCTCCAGGGTATAGGGATTGGGAAGTGCTGGCAGGAAAAGCTGGAGACAGCATCAGGCAGAGATCCCTCTCCTCTCCATCCAACATTCATCCACACTCCTGCAGCACATCCCTGACACCTCCAGAGGCCCAGCACTACCCGCACCCTGTACCCAGGGTACTTTTACTCAGACTAGTTTTGCAGAGGAAGACAAGAGGCACAAAAGATAAATTCACAGAAAAATCCATTTTAACTACAGTATGACCTTGGCATCCTGGGGAAGCATCCCTGACAGCCTGTTAGGACAAAACACAGCACACACACATGGTTTATAACTACATGCCATGCTGTCCTGTATGAAGCTCACAGGAAATAAAAATTCTATTTTCTCCCTGTTCTGCCCAGTTTGTTGTCTAAACCAATCTGATTAACTACTTGTTTTAGCAGGGCAAACAGGCTGCTGCAGGAACAACCCAGCAGCACAGCTGATGGTGCCACCAGCAGAGACTGCATTAGGTTCACCAGTACATTGTTCTAAATGGAAAGGACTGAGTTTACACCTGTACCTCCTCCTCCTCCCAATTTCAAGGAAGCAAGCAAGACTCCTGTGAGAATGAACCAGGATCTTAATTTCTGCAAACAGCTTCATTGCCATTTCCTTGTCTCACCCAACAGTTCTGTACAGCACCACTTTGCAGCCTGAGGCTGCAAAACCACACAGACAGAGGGAAGCTCGTACTTAAAATGCAGGTGTGCGAGGGCCACGTCCCACTGTGCTGCAACTGGAGGGGTGTGGAAGGCTGCACAACTAAGCCAGATGAAAAATCTCTGGCCTTTCTCCTCCCCCAGTAACCTACTACCTCCGTGCTGTGCACTGAAGGCACTTCGCAGCTCCACCACCGAGTAAAGTGTGCCCACTGTTGCTCAAGATTAGCTGTTACAACACAGGCCAACACACCAAAGCATTAGTCAGGGACCCCAAGTAGTCTGTAGTAAGAAATAAAAGGTTGGATTACAACTATAGAAGTTACTGGCACATTAAAACAAACAAACAAAACCACATTAAATGTAATTTCTGGCACCTCAAAGCAGAGGTTTGAGCCTGTATGACCAATGATAGGACAAGGGGCAATGGTTGCAAACTGGAGCATAGGAGGTTCCATGTGAATATAAGGAGAAACTTGTTCACTGTGAGAGTGCCAGAGCACTGGACCAGGCTGCCCAGAGAGGCTGTGGAGTCTCCTTGGCTGGAGACATTCAAACCCCGCCTGGATGCGTTCCTGTGTGATGGACTCTGGGTGACCCTGCTCTGGCAGGGGGATTGGACTGGATGAGCTTTCGAGGTCCCTTCCAACCCCTAGAATTCTGTAATAGCTGCTCCTTCACAATGCACATCTCCAAGAGACCTGTCATGTAGAAGTTGCACTGTTAAGCTTGGTCCCATGCTGCAGCCTCCTGCCTGCCCCGGGCAGCCCGTATCTCTGCCTGCAGCTTTCAGAGCTCAGGTCTCAGCTGAGATGACAGACCACATCTCCCAAGCCTATTTCATGCTTCTGCACACACCAGGGAAAGGAATGGCAAAATCTTTCTTCATCGAGGCAGAGAACCAGCCCCAGCAGCAGTAAACACATTCCCTCGCCTTCAGCGGGACTGCACAACACTCAACACAGCAAAGGTCTGGGAGTACAAATCTCAGATTAAGTTTCCACCTACCTGGACTCACTGGGTGAAGCTTTCTAAGGATAAACTGCCAGGCAGCTCATTCCCTGAAGTGTTTCCACACTCGCTGCTCCCACTGCATTCATCTCACATCGCTCGCCTTTGTTTCTCCTCTGGCTGCTCTTCCCAGCTCAGTCCCACCCATGGACAGTTGTTCTTGGCTTTTTTTCTTTCTTTTTTTTCATGTTTTATTTTAGGAGGACAGGCCTACAGAACACCACTAGTATGTAAAAACAAAACCAAACAAGTCCAACTTCGCAGAGGAAGTGCCAGACATGCAGTCTGCCACACAGCACACCCTGCCACCCTGTACTTAAACAGCAGAAACGGAGACAACAACTGTTAAAGCAAACTGGGAGCCTTATTCCCGGTGCCACTAAAATCCCACGCAGCTACGGCGTAGTCGAGAGCAAAGATGACACACTCGAATGTATTTGAATAAACATACCATATCTCAGCTGCTGCACAACTCCATACAAGTTAATATGGGGGAGTTGGAGCAGGGGAAGGGATTTCTCTCACAGGGAGAAGGGAGGTGCAGCTTGTCCCGACGAGCATATGATGCTGTGACAGGGTGTAACTTCTGAAAGACGAGATGCTAACGCATTGCTAACAACCCTTTCTGCCATTAAGCAACAAAGCTGGGTTAAAAAAGAGAATCAGGCTGAGAATGAGGGGATTAAAATTACTATACTGACACCAGCTCCGGAAGGAAACAAGTTAAGAGCCAACATACTTTCAACATACTCCAAGACAGGGTTAAAGATGGAGCCTACCTTAGCCTGGCTGAACAGTTTTTCCTAAAAATGTCTTTAAATACCTTTGCAACTAAATTTGCTTGTTTAATAATAAATTGAGATGTGACACACCAGATACCACAGCAGGACCTTTTCCTTTTTTCCTTCCAGGTTTATTCTTCCTCCAGTGTGATTTTTCACACACAGACCTAGATTATACACACACACACATCCTAGAGATCCCTTCCCTCATTCCTAAACCCACCACATACCCACATGGCTTCGACCCACATCCCCTTCTTGACTAGGAGGGGGCAATCAAGAAATGCCCACCCCTAAAGATCACTAGAACAAGTAGTGTAGTGCCTCACAACAGATCTTCCTACAAGTCTGTAGTACCAAAGTGGTGGTCACTAATATTTTTAAAGATGAAGAAGTTTTGCAAGGGAAAGTTAGGATATTTTATCACACCAGTAACCCCCAGCACCCACATATACACACACACCCCCTTTCCTCCCTGCACTGGCTGTCCAGCTGATTTGAGAAAGCCCATGGTTTTCCTCTTCTCCCAACAATAATCAAGTCACCTCAGTGACAGACTTAGGGAAGTCCTCAACACCAGTTCTTTTATCAACATTCACACTACCACCCACAAAAACAGCCATACAAGCCAAGTTTGCTGGTGTCCCCTGGATGTCCCAAGCTAACCAGGGCACATGTACTTACTAGATTTCAACTTCAATTTCCCTTCTGTTTCATGGAAACATTTCATTAAACAACTCCTCTCTCTCCTTTCCAGCAGATACTCACATCCAGCCCTTAGGTGATTTACTTTTGAGCTCAATGAAGGCTAAAACATGGAAAGGGAGTTACACTGTTGCCAAGAGAGGCACTCACATGGTCAGCATTAGGAAGTGCTGGCAGATAAGCACGTAACTGCTCGCTCGGTGCCAGATAATGCATCAGCCTCCAGGCTGCCAAGCAGACACCTCCTGGAGCTTCCCATTTCTGCCTCCCATGTAAGCAAAATCAGGCAGGGCTGGAGAAGGGATTAGGAAAGGTTACTTATCCCCACTTTCTCCTCTGCTCAAGAGGACAGACTACTAAATCAGATAGAGACGCAGCTGGTTTTCAAGATGACTGAGGCAACAGCAAAGTTAGAAAAATTTCTAACAAGTTATTCATTCTGGAAGACAGAAGGACAAGCAAAGTCCAGGCATTCAGAATCTCTAACACATTAGCTACTCAATATATACACATCTCTCCATCCTACTAACAAGGATGCTTACACTAAATGCTGATTTTATTTTAGGTTGCTAAAATATTAGATCCTATCAACTCTCTACTAGGCTTTTTTGACACTGGAGGAGGAACAAGTGATTTGAAATACTCTAATTTACTGTAAAATAGAGTAATATGGTACAGCTTAGAAAGACTCCCACTGCAGCACATCCTTTTATATTTCCCACGCTTCACCTTTCTGTTCCATATGCAACCATCACATGTGAAACAGTCATGTTACTGAAAGAGTATTATTAAAATGTTGGTAATTTAAACTTTGTTTTTAGCCTGGCCCTTCTCTCAGGTAGCATTCCTGCAAACAAAATATTTCCTTCATATAATGCACAAGAAGGATCTCAATGTCAGAATTAAATATGCTTAAATCGCTGGGTCTGCAATCCAGAGGGACTTGTAGTTTGTTTTCTAAACCAGGAATAGAAGTCTAAACTAAAAAAGAGTAAGGCAAAATTGTCAGAGGAAAGTAAGAAAAACCCACAGATCATTACACAACTGCAGCTATCTCTGTGCACTGGGGTCTGTGTGGAGACACTTCCCAAGCTCCAGACACACGTTTTCCATCATTGCCTTCAGCAACAGCAGCATGACAGACCATGGCGAGGGTTAATCTTACACACACAGACTTCTTTTCTTAAAAACCCCAACTTTAGAGATTTAAGACATTTTACCTTTTAGAAGAACTGCTGTCTTCAGAGGCTTGATTCAGTCCCAGCTCCATTGCACAACAGCTACCCAGCACACGTACATCTGCTTCCCATAACATCCAAGCAGGACTGTTAAGACGGATGCAATAACCATGTTCATGCAACCTATACATTTAGCAGTGCAATGCCTCTAGAGATATTATGTCACATAAAATACATCAATATGCTGTGATCTCATCCCAGGGCCAGATTATGAATGGCAGACACCTTTTGTGCAGTGCCCAGCCTGGCCCAGGACAATGACTCTGCCTAACTGCTCTCCTCTTCTTCCTCCTGGTTTTCTACTCCTGCCCCCAATACCCTTAGGTTTGCTTCCTGCTCTAAAGCAACCCTGCACCTTTCTACTACATCTACAACTAAAGAAGTGAGCACATCAAGCATTGCCACCTGAAACCACTCCACAAGGTCTGACTACAGACCAATAGGCTCTGCTGTGCTCTGGGGGCCAGGGCAAGCTGACTCATGTGAAAACACTCTCCAAAATATCCATTGATTGGTTTTATTACTTTCAGGCTTTTTTCTAAACAAGAGGAAAGGGCCTCTGCCCCAAGATACTACTAATGTCTCCCCAAGTCCTTGTTAAACTTGTTGGGAAAGAAAAAGGATGCACAACTTCTGCAGATGCTGTTTAACCTATTATTTAAAAATAATTTAACTATTCCTAGGGGTCTGTTTCCTAATCTTGTGCTTCACTTCAAGGGGGAGGGTTTGTGTGGACATCAGCTGGATCATTTATGAATAAAACTTGAACACCTGAGAATTAGTATTTCAGTAAAACTGCATTTCCACATCTCTAAAAACACATAAATATGTAATTCCAAGGAGATACTTAAAACTCCAGGCAAAATTCTGGCCTTAAGATTCCCATTAACTTCACTAGGGTCAAGATTTAATAATTGATTTTGCATCTTTTGCCACTTGATTTTCTATAAGATTTTTTAGGATTGAAAGTAATCTCTTTTTGGAAAGTTTTTTGGGAGAGAATAATTATCTGAAATCTTTTATTTTGACACCATAGAGCAATAATACCAAGAACGTGCAAAAAACTCTCCATATCTTTGCTTTGTTTCTGCTTTCCAGTAAAAGGGGTTTGTTTTCAGTGCAACACAAGGTAAATGGATTTATTTCTAAAACCATCTCTCTCCTACAAAGTGATCTGAAAAAAATTACAGGATTAATTGTATGAAAGAGATTTATATATGGGGAGATTAACCAGCCTATGGAGCTCTCTTTCAAAGGAATTAAAAATAGCTCAGACATTAGCATGAGAAAAACTGTAGGGCTACATTTTTTTTACACATATTAGAAAGGGTTTTAGATACCCATCTCCCACCACCAAGGCAGGGCCACACAGCAGAGCATGACCGGTCTGCAATGATTTGAACTGATCACTGCTGGTCAATAACTGCAATAACTGATCACCTGCCTGCTCCAAGACCAACAAGCAGTGGCTGAAACAATTCTTTTGGCTCAGTAACGAGTACAGTAGTGATCAGTCCTGTCCTGGCAGAGGAATGAGAGGACCCAGGTGGATTTGGCTTTGTATACTTGAGTTCTGAGGCATCTCAGCAAGCACCCTTGAACAACAGCTTTTATAATGGTTTGTTAAACTGGTAGATAACTAAACACAATAAGCCTGGTAGGACTGTATTTCTTCTCCCCCTTCAGCATCCCTTTTTCCTTTGCACTGAAGTTTTGACCTGTGCTGAAAACCTGAAGCTCTCATCACTCTACGTACTGCTGACTTACTAGAAGTTTGGTCTCTAAACAAAGAGGCCATCACATAAAAGTATCTCCTTTCTTGACTTTGCCCTGTAAACAGACTACACAGAAAACAGAGGGCTGAAATTACAGCTTGCATGTATTCAATATGCAGTCTAAGTTTTCCAAAAATGACTACACTTCTGAAGGAACTGCAGTTTGGTGGTTTGTTGTGGTGCTTTAAATAGAACAAGAAAACAAAAATCCCTTCTTTCTGTAACCTGTACCATTTAACCACAGAACTGTTAACCATTGCTGAAAGCACTGATGCATTATGACTGGGGGGGGCAAGAGGAAGGCTTAATGCTTTGAAATGGCTGCAACTTAACAATAGCAGCTTTGCCTGTGGCTTTTCACCATTACATCAGATGCAAACTGCTTAACCTGTTAAAAAATAGACATACATGTTCTAAGCTGGCCAAGGAATTGTTCCTACAACTAAAGATTGTCATACAATACCCCTGGTGACATACACATTTATCACCACGTAGCTCATTTATCAATGATGCCCAGCGACCTACTTACTGCACTCAACTCTTGACTTAATCATGTTCCCAGCAACTGGTTTGAAGTATTGACCAATCTTGCAGCATATGGCATGTGCTGGTTTATCTGAAGCCTGATTACAAACAGAGGTGCCAGGCCCAAGCCTCCCATCAACCGGTCCTTCCTGTGATGATGCAGTGATCTAAAAGCCTTCATCTTTCTTTATCTCTCGTGTGGTTGTGCGTGCTCTCCAGCTGTCCTCGTCTGCTCAGAAACCCTTAAATCAAAATGCAGCTGCTTTATGAAAACCGTTGTTGACAGGCAACTCTTCACATTCACTCCACCATCAATTTCCATGTTAAGCACAAAAACTTTTTCACTGTGGCACTCCAGTTAGGAAAAAAACCCCAGAACATGAATGAAAACCTAATATTAGCCCCTGAATTTGCTATTTTATTTTTTTAGGGTTTGGTATATAATCTGAGAGGAAGAGTCTGAAATGTGATTTAACCACAAAGGTCTCATAGCAAATGAGCTCAGCAAGACCCATAACTTTTATTGCCATGTAGCCTGAACACACAGCATCTTTCCTTCCCCATGCCACTCGTGGAGGAGGTGACTGAGAGCATCAGCTCCTTTCCTAGCGTGCCACTTCTGGACTGGCTGTGCCACCCAGCTCAGACCCATGGAAAGGCAGACCCTGGTCCTGATGACCAACCCGTACCTGGTCCTGAGCTGAACCTCTCAGCTGAAACCAGCACAGATGGGAAGCAGCACTGAACACCACCAGGACTGTTGAGGAACCAAGAGAGCTGGAGAGATCTCAGCTCCTCTCACCTTCCCATGGCACTGGGCTGGCTCCAATCACTAGCTCAAATATATTCCCAATAGGAATGGAAATCTACAGACCAAAAATTGGTGGCCTGAGCATTTTCTCATTTATCTGAGTGTTAAGTCAGGCACTTCCAGTCAGATGAGTAAAGTCTACATCTTTAGTTAGCCATCCTCCCCCCTCAGCTTCACTATTCTCAATTTTAAATACAGGCACAGGCTTATAGAAAGAGTAGTACCATGCTGACTGGGACTCTGCCTGACAGCTTTAGGACCTAGAAGTCATTTTACACCATATTATAACTCCTCCTTTATTGGTCTTCTCAGCTTAGCCTGTACAGCACCACATCTAAATAAAAGGTTTCTATTAACCCTGGGATTGTACAGCTCCGCGTGGCAGCCAGGGCACACTGCTGGCTGCGGCTCAACAAGCACCAACTGAGACTCAGAAGGCACAGGGGGCCAGGGTCCTAATTCAGAGCTACCTTACTCTGTCCAAAATAACCAGTCGGCCCACCCTAGGGATTATGACCAAGGTTTCCTAGCCATGTTTTCCAAATACCCATGACTTCCCCCCACCCCTTTTGCTACTCCTTGTATTCACGTAACTGCTGTAACACAGCATCCCAGGGAAGGGGGAAAAAAAATCAAACAAAAGACATAATAGCAAATTTGTATGGAAAATCAATTAAGTTCAGCCATTTCATTAACCTCCTAACCTGTTTATTCCCCAGCTTTAATTTATACTACTACTTGCAAATGGATTTGACACATTGGCCCAGCATTTCCCTGGGAAGGCACAACAGGCACAAAGATTCCAGAATAGTCCATTTATCCAGGTCTTCCCCCTGCCTTTCAATGGATGCTAAGAAGCACTGGAAGAAAAAATAGGATACAGAAAATACGCAAGAGCTCTTTGAAAATTCTCTAAGCCCTGCAGTGGGCCTCCTTTTTACCTTCTGTTGCTTTAATTACCACAAACGAAGAGTGGACTTGCACACCAAGGATGCCCATCCATGGCCACATCAGCTGAGTCCCACAGTGGTGACAGAGCCACTCTCACAAGAGTCTTTCCATGCCACACTTCACTTCCATGCATTCACAAGATAACTGAGTTACATGCACTGAAAATAAGCTATAGGTGGTGTGTGTGGAGTTGTGTTTTTAGTGTTATAGCACAAAGCCTAGCTGAGTCCCAGTTTCTATAGCTGAGATGCATTCACAACCTTTACTCTGGGGAACTCTATAGCAATTTCCTCTCACTAGGCAGAAAACACCCCAGCTCCAGTGAATGCAGACCCAGCAACCTCGCAGCAAACCACAGAAAAATGGTCACCTACATGTTAGACCTCAGGAGTTCATTCACTCCTGTCATGTTTTCAAAATTATGGGATTCCAGGGCTTGTTAACACACTGAAAGGTTTCTGTACAATCCCCATCTGTTGACTGAGACAGCATGTGTATTTCTAATGGACTCAAGTGCATGTTCTTAGTAATGGTTTTGACATGTTTAATACATCAGAATCAAACTAAAAAGATCCAGTCTGACATAGCTGCACCCATGAAAGTCCCAGGAAATCAGCAAAATGAATCTTCATATAAAATAGACCAACCCTTGAAATTCGTGCCATTGCAGACAACATCAATCTTTCTAAGGCAATCATTTCTAACTCTGCAGAATAAACTCTTAAAAAAAAAGAAAAAAAATAAAAAGATGAAAGGAAAAGGACAGCTTCAGCCAAATAATTTTTTAAAAGCAGAGAAATGGTGAAAACAGGTACATTTTTCTAAATGTATGTTCCTGCCTCTGTATGAACCATGCATAACTACAGCACTGCAGCTTTCCCCAGCCTGCAGACACAGCTCTCCAGCCAGTGCCTCTGCAGCTGCTCAAAGATTTCCTAAGTTATAGCCAAGCAAATATTGATTAAAGAGTTGACTGTTTCACTGCGGCTATTGGGAATCCTGCAAAAGTTACAAGAATGAGCTCAGCTGCTCTTTGCTTTCCATTAGGCAAAGCTCTAAATAAAGGCAGAGCTTAAAGAGCACAATCCCCTAAAGGGAAAACCAAGAAGTGCCCCTGACAGCAGCCATGCACTACTCTCTGTGCCAGCAGAGACACCCGAACACTTCCAAGTGGATTTAAGACTGAACATCATCACACTACAGAAGATGGAGACTGGATCCTTTTGGAGACCCTGTTCTAACAAGCTTCTAGCCTGGGGTCTCCATAGACCTCATCCCCCAGCCACCACAGGCACTCCAAAACTTTTTTCCCAGGAACAGCGTGTCCAACGTGACAGTCTCCAGCCACATCCAACAAAGCCACGTTCACTTAGCCAAGGGCCACCTGGTCCCAGGTATAAAACCTGAGGGAGCAGTGAGGTCAAAGTAAAGCATTATACTATTTCACATTGTATCAACGGCTGGGTTAGAAAAGCCCAGTCTACAAGCACACAGTCCTTAGTTTAATTTAAATGGATATAAAGTGGTGCGTAGGCAACCAGAAATCCCATCCTCACCATGCAGCAGGCTCTAAGTGAAGTTTATTGCAATTGAGTTCAAACCCATTCAAGGGGAATTTGAGTTAAATTGAAACACGGCTGTTACACTCACGAAAAAAAGAGAAATTTCTTAAAATAAGTAGATCTGGACTTAACCACTCTGCACGGGAGAGGGAGGACGCGTGTCGGGTATCATGTCCGCAGAGGACCAGCGGCTGAGGGGGGGGTGGAGGAAGGGAGGCGAGAGGAAACACACGGAGAACAATACGGGGAAAGGGACTATTCTCGGTGAGAGGGAGGATGCCAGGCCAAGCCGGGGAGGCGAACAAGGGTAACAAAGGCAGAGGAAGCGCCCTGGGTTCCCTCGGCGGGGGTGGGTTTCTGCCCGAAGGCGCCCGCTCGCATCCCTGACGGCCCCCGCTGCGCTGCACGGCTCCATCCCTCCAGGGAGAGGGCGAGATGAGCGGGCTGGTGGATCCCCTCCTGCTCGGCACACTAAGTTGGGGTGGGAACACTTCTCGCCCCCCCAGCCCGCGGCCGGCACTCATTGTCTGACCGCCAGCGAACATTTGTCACCGCCCGGGCCGAGACGGAGCCGCGGGGCCGACGCTCAGTTCTTCACCGCGCTCCGCGGGGAATTTCACTCTCCCAGGTTCGCTTTCCCTGGCGGTCCCTTCTGCTCCTCCAGGCACCGAACTTAAACCGAGCGGGCTGCGGGGCCGGGGGTGCGGGCAGAGCCGCGGGTGGGTGCGGAGCCGCCGGACCCCGCGGCCGCTCCCGCGCGGGTGTGGCCACGCATCTCCCCCCCTCGCCCACCCTCGTGCTGTCACGGCCAGGGGGACCCCGCAGCTTCTCGCCCCGCACCCCACGGGACCCCGGCGCTGATCCCCCCC
>VZRW01013814.1:25211-69337 GCA_013398125.1 Aegotheles bennettii
CCGCTGCCCCCCGAGGGGCAGCTCCGCCCCCGGCTGCGGGGACCCCGCTCCCCCCCGGGGTGTGTGTGCGGGGACACACACAGAGCCGCAGCCACTCCCAGCAGCAGCAGCAGCCCCGGTGGCGATGGATGCTCAGGTCGTGTTTACATCCGTGCATGTGCACACGCAGACGCGGTTTCACCCCGCACAAAGCGCCGCGGCTGCCCCCGCCCCCCCCGCCCCGGAGAGGGGACACGGGCGAGTTACAGCATCCTCGTCCTCAACTTCATCAGAATCAACGGAGGGACGTGTCCAGCCCTGCTGGTGCTCAACACCGGCAATTCCGGCTTCCCCAGAGCCGCTGCGGATCCTCCCCTGCCTTTGATTTACTCCCAGCTGCAATTCCCAACGTTGGCAGAAGACCTGTGTCATCTCCTCTTGGGTGATTCATGGAGACTTCTACAGGGCGGTGGGAAGGGGGCTGGATTTGCCTAAATCCAGATATCTCTGTTCCTAAGGGCCCTTTGTCGTCCTTAGAGCGTGAAACAGAACAATCAGATGAGTTCAAGAATATCCATGCTGGTATGTTACAAACGCAGGCTTCTAATTACCATATGGAAATGGGCTGTCTGAAGTTCGGTCATGAATAGCAGTCTGACTATTGTTTGGGGGTTGCCAGATAAACTGGAGGTGCTGGTAAATGGTGTTAGAAGCCAGGCTTGCCGTTTGAAATGAGCAACACCAGAGTCCTACATATTCCCCAAAATAAATCACTGCAGCAAAAACAACACTTCTGTTGTGAAGAAATTCACTCTAATACTTTGGAATATGCTGTTTTCCAGAAATTTCACATGTACCATGCTATCAGTAGTCTCATCCCTGCCTAATTTCCAACTGCCATCATCCCACAACACCAAATGGGCTCCAACTGCAGAAGATGAACAACCACTGTGCAATTTACCTAAAAAGATTGTTCTATATCACAAGGAATTCTAAGACTACCTACTACTTCTACTGTTAAAATCCACCACACCCTCCTTCCTGCATGTAATACTTTGTTAGGGGAAATTACACTGACAGGTATCTTGATATGATGCATGCATCCTTCCACAAATAATCCTAAATCAAAGTCTAGAGGCAGAGTGAGCTTCCTTTGAACAGGAAAGGTCAGCCAATATTTATAGTAGCTGGAATAAATGCTCTTTATCTGGTTTATAGCTGTATTATAATAAAATCAAAAGCTTGCAGAAAATAGTGCAGATGCACCTGAACCAAGTAGGCACAGACAATGAGTGATAGCAGTGCATGGCAGCAGAGAAGACCTTTTGATGTGATTGATGAGGGGGTGCAGGGTGAAATTCTTCAGCTGAGTAGCCTCTGCAGGCTTTGGACTGGACCCTGAGATATGAACCTACACCTGGACCCTGTTGTGGTACGTGCCTGACAAATCCACAAGGTCTCTTGCCCTCAAGAGAAGACAGACAGACAAAGGAAGCACAGGGCGAGGAACCTGAAGACGTGGTTTACCTAGGGTGTCACAGCAAGCCACAAAGAATTTCTCACGCTTTCAACCAAGCTATCTCACACTACACATCTTGCATTAAGATGCCTCAGGTTTGGTGAGAAATCCCACTTCTAGTTCATGATGAGAAGCAGCACTCAAAGTAGGACCTAATAATGAAGTCCTTTTGCCTTCCTTGGCCAACAGCTATTTACACAATTCAAAACTCCAGAGATTAAATGCCTTGCAACACAATTAGACCACTTATCTGTTGCCTGAATGTTTGGCAGTCTGAAACAAAAACCCTGCATTCCTAGCCCTGGAACATTATTTTTTGGATGTCAGCTTCATAAGTAAATATCTAAAGCATATGGATGTGAGAGTCAGATGGGGAACAGGGGCTGAATTTGTGCTACTTTCCCTATGTGAAGGTAGACCCCAGCACTGATCGTAGATCTTTGCGAACTCCCTTTATAGTGAGACAGGAATATTAATGTATGAAAAGGTACTTTGCCTCTCTGCTGAGTTCTACCATTGATGATAATTTGCACAAACTGCCAGAGTGAGTATCATTTATTATTTAGGATGAGCAGTGCAATGCCAGGCTAAATGGACTGTTCATCTAGCCCATTGCAGCATTCTTCTGGGAGACCCCAATGAAGACAAGCTCTTTATATAGTTTGGCACTGACGTATACAGATCCTAAAATGAGCATCTCTTGAGTGATGGTGAGGCACAGACTTGCTGTATTTCATGCCCTCTGCACAACCAATCTTCACCCAGGTGTGCTAACAGCTGGTATCCAGTTTTCTGGGGCCTCTGGAGGAAGAGTTGCGGTTTAAGCTGACATCAAAAAGGCTCTTCTGAAAGGGGAGAAGATTATCACACCAGCAATAATCAATTTTCCGTGACCGGAGGTTCCTTCCTTGCAGCCCAACTGGCAAAACAGAATATACTCTCATGCAAAGTCAGCCAGCTGAGTTCAAAATGCTTTTGTTGCTGATTTTAGCTAAATTGGGTGATTTTGACATAAAGCCAAGTTGAGCACTCACATGCTGGAGCTGTGTACCTGCAGCAGAGCACAAACGTCCAGAAGAGAATGATAGCAAACAGCATGGAAGTGATCCATATTCATTGTTGAAGCAAGTGGCAGAATTTCAAATATATGCATAAACCTTTACAGTATGGGCATGCAATACATTAGAAACGATCCAAGGTAGAGTACAGTCAACTCCAAATTCCCACGGCCACCTCACATAAGCTCCAAGAAATGCCATGAGCCACCTGTTGTGTTTCAAATCTAAACCAGAATGTGCAGATTCTGAAAGCTGTGCACTCCTGAAAGACAAGTTGGATGCTCCCATCTAAAATGATTTCCCAGTTATAAGGTTTTTTTACTTTCAGAACAGGTCTGCTCATAGGAAAGTCTTTACTATACACATTCCTTTTGTGCTTCTGCAAACTGATTCCCTATGTCTCTGTCATGAAGAGAACTGGAGCCTCCAGGACAGGTGAGAGCTCCAGGCAGCTGTGCAGAGCTGGGTGAGGCTGACAGCCTGGTCACTCTCCCAGCCACCACCCTCCTCCACGAGAAAAGGAAGCTGAAGCCCCCTCTTCCTTCCTACATTCCTTCCTCCTTCCTTTCCTTCTTTGAAATATCCTGGGCTCTGTTCCTCATCAAGATCTTTTGCAAGCAGTGTCCGTTTGTGTGGTTTGATGTGGCTAATGTGGTTTAAGTGAAGGAGTGGAAGACAAGGAGTTGCTGGCTTTTCTCTATCTGCTTTCAGATTCATATCACTGAATAGTCAACTTTAGTATATTTTTAGAATAGGAAATGAGGTAAATAAAATGCATAAAGATAGAGTGAAGTGATGTAATTTACTTTAACTGCCAAAACACACAAAGTGTTGTTATAAAAATACACCAGCAGACCTGAGCCCTGAGAAACTCTTCAGAAAGCCAACTTCTAGATGCCAGGATTCAAGTCAAAGGTCCAAATTCAGCAAATATGATCATACATGTTTAATTTCAGCTTTCAGTGAGGCTCCTGGGCTATCGCTGGGGCACCAGCGCACTCCTGGTGTGAACAGCCTGTTTGAATCAACCAATTTTACAAAGCTTGACAGGGCTGAAGCGTCTTCTTCCACCTCTGCACTATTACACAACCCTCATTCTATTTTCAGGCGTAGTTCCTTGTGTATTGTCCAAAATAATTAACCAAGTTTTGATGATTGTCTCGTTTCAAGCTGGTTACCTTAACACCAGTTATCAGATAAAGGGTGTGGGATGCATTCAGCACTGGCAACCACATGCAAGAGAAATCTTCCTACATCAGCAATGCCTTTCTTACCCTTACCTCAAAGCTTTCTCCTGCCTTATTTGTGGCTGAAATGAGATCCGTGAGACGAAGATTCCCAAACAGGTGTTGGATTATCACTGGCAATAAGGATTCTGTTGGTTATTGACATAACTTATGGACTAGATGATCCTTCGAGGTCCCTTCCAACCCTAGAATTCTGTGATTCTGTGATTCTGTGATTCTGTAACAACTCTTGGTACCTGTCCAGTTTCAATAATTCCCCTAATCACTGACACCAGCTAAACGGGCTTTGGACACCCTGTTCAGGAGGTCAAAGCTACAGCATTTCTGTAACAGTCCCTTGGCTTGTACACAGGGTTCAGAGGCACCTGAACTGCTTTGCAAACAAGTGGTTGTTGCTTCCCCTGGTTTACAGATGGCAAAACCAGGAGGAGATGAGAAATCGCACTGTCCAGTCTTATCAACTAGCAGAGAAGTAACTAAAATCGCAGTCTTCTAAGTGCCAGAAAGTGGCTTTTGGGGCTGTGCCTGGCTTCATCAAACAGAAGTGAAACAGATGACATCCTTGCTTTTTATTAAATGATGTGCCCATCCCCAACTTTCAAAAGTTGTCTTGCTTATACCTATATTTTAAAGAGCTCATCAATCAAACTGGCAGGGTTTTAAGTTATTTTTGAGTTACCCCTTGCTTTAAACTTAGATACATCTATGCCCTTCTAAGGTCCTAAGCCATATCAATACTATGTTACTTAAACATGGGCAAAAATCTAGGGTTACTAATTATATACAACAGTAAATAATCTCTTAAATATTGCTGCACAATATTCAGTTTTCATTTAAATGTGATTCTTTTAAAATACTACAAAGGCAATTTGAAATGGTAATGTCTGTAACCACCATTGGTCTTAATAATCTGCCCTTTCCTACTTGTATGAGTGATGCTTATACTCAGTGTTCCACTGCCAGTTTTAGTTTCCCCATGTTAGGGAAAGACTTGGTGATAAAACCTCACATTTCTGTCCTTCATGCAGACTGACTTTGATGCCCAAGTTTAAGGGACTAAAATTAGATGAGAGAACCTGAGCTGTACTCATGGCAGCTCCCTGCACATCGGTTCTTTGAGCTTGCAACGATCTATTTTATCTACCCTCATCATCCATTTTACTGCAGATGAGATACCATCTCCTGCACACAGACTTGACACAATAGCTGACCTCAGAGACTGCAGATAAAATCTGCAGAAGGAGCTGAACAGTTTTTCAAATTTTTAGTTTCTATGCCCTTAGTTTTTCTAGTTCCTAAATAAGAGGCAGCACTGCAGGCTCACAGCAGGACAAGAAACACACACCCAGGTCCCACACATGCTCTCACAGACCTTCCCCTTATCTATGCTCAATAATAACAAGAGAAAACAAGCTGAAGTTGTGGGTGTTGCTCACTGCAACTGTTCTCAGAGAAATGATGGTTATTCTGGTGGCTGATAGCACAGTCTACTGGGCTTTTCTTGCATTTCTCCTGCTTTGTTATTCACTGCTCCTATTATTGTCATAGTATTAAAGGCAGATTAAAGTACAGAGTGGCTTGTTACAGTTGTTCAGTCCAAACACGTTGTACTCCACAGGCCATAGTATTTCACCCAGCAATTACTCTAAGTCTCCTAACTACTGTTGATCAAGAATGTGCCTTTCCAGCAGACATACACTCCCATCTCTGCAGCACTGTTAATGCTAGAAGGGGTTCTGCTTCTGAGCATTTCTCTTCATCCTATATACTTTTATCTAATCAGAAATTGGGAAGAGTTTTTACATTTATATTCCTGATCGATTTGTGCATTCAGAATTATTTGAATATTCAAATGAATTCAAAGACACACTTATAAAACAGTTTCCCAGTTTGTTCCTGGAGTCACGTTAGTCCCAAAAGTTTCAAGTATTTCAAAATATTATCCAAACTGTTTGTCAAGTCTGGCTTTCTCATCTCAAGGGGACCTATAGGCCTTGCCATGTATTATTAAAAACACTACTCTGTCCCATCAGGAGATCCAAAGGCAAGTTACAAAGATGAGCATTAGCTGCTTCGCTTATTTTTTATGGATGGAGATAGCTGAGGATCAGAAGGGTGAACAGGCTGACCAGCAAGAAAGCTACACTGCTGAGTCCCAGTCCCCCTCACAAATCCATCCTCATGCACAGCCACCTTCTGTGTGTCTTTTGCTCAAAATGCCAGAACTTTCCCTTCTTTCCTTTTCAGTCTTTGCTAAACTCCGTATTTTGAACTCTAGCTGAGACCCAAACATCAATCACACTCATGGGCTCGTCCAGATTATGAGGCTAATTAAATGAGACTCTGGAGGGGCTCTTTCATTAGCCCTGAAGAATCGTTTTGCTGGAAGCTCAGCACTCATGGATGGGCAGGGCAAACAACAAGGACAGCCACTGCACATGTACCCTGAGTTAGTGACTGTAACTGCAGAGCTTCTGGGGTGCAGGGGAGAGGCTGCTTGCAGGACACTGTGTTTAAGCTTCCATCCTACCATAAAATAAATGCTGCTAGAAATTTACCTATTTGTTTCTCTTTATACAGAACATTTTACAGTGTGCCCAAGCCTGTTCTCCTCCACTTTATTGTCCCGTGATTTTGTTTGTTTGCTAGGGAAAGGCTGTCAAACTCTTTTCAGATACATCAGGAAAGGAAAGTCTTTACACTTATTTTAGTTCTCCTATATCAAGTCCAGAGCTTGAAGCTACTTCACTTCTATCTCCAGGCATGTTTGACAGCCATAAACCAGAAGCACAGCTACTCTGATAGCTGTCAGGCATATCTTGATGGCTACATGAGGGTTTGATGTGAGGGCTTTTTGTTTTGCCTCTCCACCAGCCAGTCTAGGAAGACACATTAAAATGGAAAATAGCGTAACACTAGAGGCATTTAACCAGCTAAAAATATGAGAGGGTCAATGGACATAATTCTGACAAACAGAGCCCTGCTTGTTGGATCCTGTTTATTTGATCATAAGAGCTGAAACTGCTCTGAAGAGTGTATCCCAGTTCTGTTATGCTGGTGTCAAGGAGGAATAGTGACATTTAGCCTATGAGATTTGCTCTGTCTCTTCAGTAATGCAACCTAGATCAGAGTCTGACCCTGAGCCATCTAAAATGAACTTGTTGACCTTCCATTAGTGCTCTCAGCCTCCAGAGTGCTCTTCATGGGTACTCTGAAATGACTTCTGGTGAATGAGTCAACCATGCAATTACACTCATGGAGAGTCTTGGCCTCTCCATATATCAAGGGACAGAGCCTACAAGCATATATGGGCCACTACACGTGCTTTTGAAAATCCCACCTTGCTCATTTAGAACAGACTATCTGCTGCCAGTAGAAAAACTCAGTTGTGAAGGCACTGAAAGTATACAGCATCTCACAGCAGCAAGCCTTTAATTGCCACACGGTAATCACCACAGTGATTAAATTGTCATCAGGTCCTTGCTAGTTTCCCTCTAACCCCCTTTATCTGTGCCAAACTAGCAGGGAACCTAGAACAAAAGAATGAAAGTGAGGTGGCAACACATTGCCTTTCATTTCAGGGGTACAGCAGTATAAAAGGGTATTAAATCAGCTTTATTTCTCAGGTATACTTAAAATATTACAGCTTAGAAGATGACAATTTCATGGGAAAGGATTAGAACAGTTTGGGTCATGTTTAACAAATGCCATCTCAGATCTACATTTTCTGCTTTCTTAGACCTTAAAGGGTTCCCAATTCCAGCGTTCTTCACACATAGCCATTTATTCAAATTGCCAGCTATACCTTTCAACCTCTGTGCCTCTTTGCTACTTTTTTTTTTCTATTGATAATCGTGTACTTTCCAGATATGGAAATTGTTGTCTCTTAATCTTAACCGCAAGTTGATTTGTATTCACCAAAGCATGTGGATAATCCACAAGGGCCTATGCTTAAAAATTGCTTCTAAAGCCAGTGCAGCCAATGCAGCTGGCAATACAGCCAGGATAATCTCTGTGGGGGTTCTGTCCATTGCTACAACAGCCCAGTTACAGAGCACCCGCTCCCATAGGAACCAATAGGCCCCAGGAGGTTAAAGGAGGCATAAATAAACAAACAAACACACACACACAAGAAATTGGATACTCAGTCTGCCAGCAGATTAAGTCAAGAAGGAGTATTAAGCTGTTTGGGTTCCCATTTAAAAATAAATAAATGGAATCTCCCAGTCAATCTGCTTAATGTCTGATTGACATTAAGCAGATAAGTAGTGATTTAACCTTATGGGGTAGACTTCTTCCTAGGATGCAGAGGTCATATTGTACTTGGAAGATGACATGTGAATTTTTTAATCTCCTGTCCTGCCATAGGCCAGCGCTGTATTTGCTGAAAGGTGAGGCTGCTCCTTCTTTTTCTGTTTTGGATGCTCCTGGGTCATTCTGATAGGGGCCAGCAGTGTGAAAACAATGTTGTAAATCATAATTCCACACAGGGAAAAGGTTGCCACGTTTCAGGCAGTATGAAAAGGTTTAATAGGGGACATATTGAGCTGGGCATTTAGCATTTTGCATCCCTGGGAGTCATTCTTCTCAGATCCTTGAAGTGCACATTCTCGCTGGCTCCACGAGTGCCAAAAGAACCCAGCATGCAAAACCAACACAGGACACAACAGCCACCCAGGTTTGCTGCATCGTATTTTATTGCATTGATTTATCTCTCCATTTCTTACAGACCTATTGAGCTGAAATTGCCTTGCACAGCCAAGCTTCCCCAGATGCTTACCAGATTCTGCAGGAGGTGATTTTTCACGCTGTGTTCAGATGTCAGCCTATGTCCCCTGCACCTGCACCTGCCTGACCTTAACCCCCAGGGTCCCAGGGGATGCCCACTTCTGGATCCTTCCAGGACCAAGCATCTCTTCTTCCATCCACTTGCCACGCCATGCAGGTTTAACACACAGAATCACAGAATCACAGAATCACAGAATTCTAAGGTTGGAAGGGACCTCGAAGGATCATCTACTCCAACCCCCCTGCCAGAGCAGGGTCACCTAGAGTACATCACACAGGAACGCATCCAGGCGGGTTTTGAATGTCTCCAGTGAAGGAGACTCCACAGCCTCTCTGGGCAGCCTGTTCCAGTGCTCTGGCACTCTCACAGTGAAAAAGTTCTTCCTGATATTCACATGGAACCTCCTATGCTCCAGTTTGCATCCATTGCCCCTTGTCCTATCATTGGACGTCACTGCAAAAAGCTTGGCTCCATCATCCTGACCCTCACCCTTTACATATTTGTAAACATGGATGAGGTCACCCCTCAGTCTCCTTTTCTCCAAGCTAAAGAGACCCAGCTTCCTCAGCCTTTCCTCATAAGGGAGATGTTCCACTCCCTTAATCATCTTAGTGGCTCTGCGCTGGACTCTCTCAAGCAGTTCCATGTCCTTCCTGAACTGTGGGGCCCAGAACTGGACACAATACTCCAGATGTGGCCTCACTAGGGCAGAATAGAGGGGGAGGAGAACCTCTCTCGACCTACTGACCACCCCCTTCTAATGCACCTCAGGATGCCATTTGCCTTCTTGGCCACAAGGGCACATTGCTGGCTCATGGTCATTTTCGTGTCCACCAGGACTCCCAGGTCCCTTTCTCCTACACTGCTCTCCAGCAGGTCAGCCCCCAGCCTGTACTGGTGCATGGTGTTGTTCTTCCCCAGATGCAAAACTCTGCACTTGCCCTTGTTGAAAACATACTACCCTTTCCTCATTAGTTTTGCCCTCTTTCCCCTCCCTCCTGAAATGAATAAGTACTAATGGTTTTAGACCATTTAATTTAATTTCAGAACATTTAATGGTCTAATGGGTAGGAATATGATGGGATAAAGGTTGGACTTGATGACGCTGGATGTCCCTTCCAACCACAACAATTCTATGATTCTATGATTCTAAGCCTGAAGTGGAGAGTTTGAAATGGTTACTATGGCTTTCAAGCATTTTTTTTTACCGGGGCACAATTTTCTAATTTTGTGACAAAAGGGTTTTTTCATTGCTGTTGACAGCTCTATGCACAAAATCAAACCACCTCAAATATATCATCCAGTAACATTTTCCTTTGTTAACAGCTGATGATCCACAATGGCCTCACAGAAACAGAAATCTTATTCATAAAAGAAAGAACCATTTAGGACCAGAACGGTTGGATTTGGAGAAGGCAAGGGGTGCACCTGACTGCAGCATCGCACTGGTTTCCTACCACAGAGGCTCAAGCAGAGCTGCCCCCAGTGGCGTTCCTCAGGACTTCTCCAGCAGGACACTATTCGTCATCTAATCTTGGGTGCTTTCATGCAAAACGCTTATTTTTAAGTCCTTGAAAACCTTGTTTTGCATATCTCATTTCAGTTTTTCCTCTCCAAAATGCAATGGCCCAACTCCCCCAAGCCAGAGAGTGCAACAGGCAGCAGAGGCGCAGGAGCTGCGGTGGCAGCTGTGTGTGGTGCCAGTCCACTCCAGCCACCCCACCAGCTCCTCTGTCACACACAGGCATCAGAGCATCTGCTGGTGGTCCAGGCAGCGAATGCTTAAATGGTCACAACCTCCCCCGACGCCTCCCGGTGGCTTTTCTGTGCCAGTGACAGAAGGAGAGGGGGCTGAGCAATGCAAAAACCCCACTGCCATGGATATGCATGTGAGTTTTTAAGCACGCTTGGTGTGTGTTTGCATGTCCTTTGTGTTCGCTTCTGGTTGAATGCACCAGCAAATGGGGTTCTGATGGACACAGGAGAAAGAGCACCCTCCGATGGGAACTTTGGATTTGTTGTTGTCATTGCACCTAGGAGTTACATCCGTGAGCCAAGGACAGACACAACCTCTGCCCCGGGAAGATTCTGTGCTACTGGGAGAGTGGAGAAGTTATGGGGAAAACTCACGGAAGAGGAGATTCTGCACTGGCAGTGGTGGTCAGAGAGATCACCGTGTTCATACCACACTGATAATCTGGTCCTTCTGAGTTTGGCAGGCAAGGAGGGACTGGACAGATGACCTTGCAGCTTGGGAGAAAGCCCAAAGTTGCAAGTTGAAGAAGCAAAGTGATGGTGGCTGCTTCCAGAACTGATGGAGCTTGTGTTGGCTTTGGGATGCTGAACGAGAGGTAGTGGCTGGGGCTGTGTGATCAGATCGCTTGCAGCAGAGGCTGGAGGTGTGCTCAGCCAGCGGAGCACGGGGCTGTTCCTGCAATCTGTGTATCCTCTCAGAAGGGCTCAGGATTTGAATCACAAATGTCAAATATCTACAGTGACTTGGTCACCAGGAAATTACCAAGCAAGAAACATTTGTGAAAATCATTTGGTAATGTTTTAACAATCACTGTAACATTTGGGTAAGAACTCAACCTTTTCTCAGGCAATTTGCAGGTGGAAAGGGATGAATAAATTATTCCCTGTGATTTTTTTTGCCCAGGCTATTTCACAGCTGTTTAGCTGACGTTCCAAACCACTTATTTTTGTTTAATGTCCTAACAAAAGAAATATGATTCAGACAATGCAGCTAGGAAATGTGTCCTGTGATGAACCTCTTTTACTGAAAATTATGTGATGTGTCTTCAATTACAGCATCTTTGTTGACTGGAGAATTTTGCCTTCCCTGTAACTGCAAACGTCAGGAGGAGAATTTACTGTGGATGTTGTATTTCTGAGCTTCGCAGACCAGGGATTAATTTCTTTTCCTGCAACAAAAAACCCCCTCTTTCTGTAAGAATTTGATTATTTACATGTCTTGAAGGCAGCAAAGCAATAACAAAGAGCAGGACACCAACTGAGGCAAGCATGGAAATTTCCAGCATAGAGACAGGTTCCCTTAGATGGCTGAGGACATGATTTGTGGCCGGCTGAAAATAATACATTGAAAGGCATCACAAAAGCTCTTGTCTTGCATGCTTGAGGAGCTGAAATTGCCCCTTCCTCTCCCCTTTTCTCCACACCCTCCTTCTCCACTGTACTTCCTACGTGTTTAATTTCAAAGGTCCTCTGGGGTCTGGCCTCTGGCACTGTGTCTAAAATGCAATGTTCTGGCTGGGAGCTGAGGAGGGGGAGAGAGGAGGGATGGGGAACAAAGCCAATAGGCTGTGCTGCTGGGAGAGGCTCCCAGGCTGTCACCGCTCTGGCATGACCAACTACAGACAGCTAATTAACAGTAGATGCAAATAATTAACATCTCGGAAGCCAGACAGCTTTGCCTGGGGACATCTAAGAAGCTCTAAGGAGCAGTGCAGTCCGTGGGTGCATGACAAGTGCTCATTTCAACTGATGGAACTACCTTAGAGGGCAGAGTTGTTCCTACCTGGGTGCTCCTGGTGAGCATCATCAGCAGATGCTGGTCTGACTCTTTCAGCATGGGTTTGTAGACACCAGCACTGTTAGAGATAGCACACACCACTGCTACCCTCTTAATTTCTTTCAATTAGGTCATCTTACGGATTTAGGAGGAAGAAAATCCTTCTCCACTGCAAGCTACAACTAAGGTTTGCTCATGGCAGAATAACCAGGGGGGAGACCTGTGGTTGCTCCCCAAAAACCAGGTTTGTCAATGGCCACCCTTTTGTGAACCCAACTGCCTTGGCAGATGGGGCCTTCAGCACTTATGAATTTTATGGTGTAATGCTTCAGTGAGAAATTTAAATAAATTACAGCCCTGTAACACAGAGAATGTTTAGTTTTGATGTTAGATAATAATGTATAAAGTCCTTGGAGCTTTATTCATCAAAACTGATGCGCACACTGTCACTGGGAGGGCACTGGGCAGATGTGAAAGGTCAGGACTGTGGATTCAGCACTCCATTAAGCTGCTCATCCCCAGGTCCCAGTGTGGGGGGTGTGCTTTGCCCTTGCTCTCCAGTAAGCAGACCAGGACTGTGATTAAGCCAAATTTGCTGCCCGATCACCCCTGGAACTACTAACAAGGATGTATCATTGGAGAAATTTACCCAGAGCTGACCAAGCCCAGAGCCTCCTGGCAGCAAGTGCCAGCTCTGGGCTGGCAGAGCAGTGGCTGGAGAGCCAGGGGAGGCACAGAGCTTGTGGTCAGGATGGAGATCCCTCAAAGTCTGACAGGCTTCAAAGCCACTGCTTCACCTTGCACAGTTGTGCTTGCTGAGAAGTAGAGATGGCTTCTCAATGCAGACGTTTCAGCTCTGGAAGGGAATACTGCCTTTACAGTTCCCTCAGGATCGACTGGAAAAGCACAGTCTTTCTCCAGCAGCGTTTTACCTTTACATATTCCTTTATCTAATAGCCAGGGGCTGCCACAGCTCGGGGTGTGACTGGGCATGCAAACTGCAACACACAAAGCCTGGGCTGCTGAGCCCCGGCAGAGCCTGTGGGGCTGATAAAAAGACCCCAAATCATAACTCGACAGTGGTGCCAGTGAAGTACAAATTGCTCTTTGCATGCTTCATGATCATATAATGCAGAAAAGTTCATTTTCATTAGTTTGCAAATAGCTTATAAGACTAGACAAATAGATATGCTTTTCTCTCACATACTGAATACTTGGATTATTTGCATATTTGGGTAATGACAATATTTTTTTATGCTGTAGCTTTGCTTGTGGTCATAAATCCATATTGCTCTTCGAGGCTTTATTGTCTCCCAAATGTGACATGCTTCAGTTTTTCCTAGTTATGAGCATGCATCTGCAATTCATTAAGCAACCCAACCAACACGTTTTCCATTTCACAGTCACTATCTTTGTATAAGCTTTTTGGTCTGATGACTCAAACATATTTAATAAATTATTAACGGAGATTACATTATTGGGAGAGGAGCTGTGTAATTAGTTGAAAGGGTGTGCAGAACTGGGGTTACTGGGATCTGCCAAAATCGGAGAGGGAAAGTTGTCAGGAAAACTCCATAGGAGGAAGGGAAAGAGCATGGAAAATTTAAGCCCAGCATATTTTCAGATAAAAAATCAGTCTCAAATGGTTGCAGTTCATAACTCTTTCTGTGGATTTTAGCTGTCAGGTGCTCTAAGGACACAAACTTCCATCTCTCTCTGGCCCTGTGTGGGAAATACAAGATTTCAGAGGGAACCAGGTCTTCCCCAGCAGCTGAGGTGCAGCAGGGAGTGTGGCCAGCAAAAGGCAGAGTGGACTTGTGTTTTAAATTGCAGTGGTTACCATATTCCTCCATTCTGACTAGCTGGTTCATGGTTTTCTAGCAATGTCTAGAGGAGAGTCATGGCCTCTTGCCTCTCAGCTGGGTGCTGTGAAGATTCTCCAGTCCACTGGTGCAAAGGCTGGTGTGTGGCAGGTGGGGCTGAAGGACACGTACCCCAGTTTGGGAGGAGCTGGTACAGACAGGACCTGTTGCCTCTGCACTGGTGTCTTCAGTGTCAGAGTTATCTCAGCAGCACTCATTTTTTCTACTGCATTTTTCATATGCTTTGCCTTGCCCAGCTTTAAATGCTTTAGAGCAAATGGGTTTGCTTAGCCCATGCAGCTTTAGTTTTGTCTAAATCTAACCAGCGAGCTGTAAGTCTTAAAGTAATAAACATTATTAGTGTTCTGATGAATGGTAGCAGTGTGGCAGAAAAAGCCGTCCATTCTAATCCAGAGAAGGACTCGGCTTCGATCATATCTTATTACTTTCAGGGTATTCAATCTTCATCTCAAGTCATCCAGTGGCAGTTTAATCAATACATCAAAATCATGCACAGTTCCTTTTGCTTACTGAATAGCTTGCACCAGAAGTGGTTTCTGGGCTGTACCCTGGAATCAGGAAAATAATTAAATCAAGGACTTAATGATCAAAATACTCCTGAAGGAACCTCATTATTTTCCTCATGATTTATCTACATTTCCTGGTTTTCAAACCCTTTCCAGGCATTAATTCTGAGAACACCACTGAGGTCCAGGTGAGCTTTACAGCTCTTTCTCAGAGCAGGTAAATAGCAGAGACAAGGTTAGCACTGTCAGGCTTCGTCACTCTATTTTGGTTTTGTTGTTTTGAGACTGTAGAATCTTACCTGAAATTCAGGTCTGAGCTCTTGGCTTGTTCAAAAATCTTAAATCAATGGGCTATTTTGAAAAAGGTGGCCTTAAAAACATGTCTAAGTCCCAGCTCTAAGGTGCAAATGGTCCCGGACTCCAGAAACACTTTTCCTTTTGTATCAAAGCAATATAATGCTGCCTTTTCTCCCAGCACTATTCAGGAATGTTTTCTCTAATCCTAATTTCTTCACATTGGAGATAAAACTCAAAAAATTAGTTTCTCTGTCTTCTTCACCTTTTTTCTCATCTATCTCTTTATTTAATCACACTGCAGATTAGAAGCCCTATTATATAAAGATTAAGAAGAAAGCTATCAATCATGGGTAATAGTTATTTGTGATGAAGAGGGGTTTTTTTAAATTTATTGTCCCTTTAAATATAATAATGTATTGTCCTGGTATCATCTCCTTTCTTTGGAGAAATCACCAGGATCAGACTTCACTAAGTAATGAAGAAGACTTCGTTACTGGCTGCACTGAATGCTTTTCAGATGTCAGGTGCCTTGGTGTGGTATCACCCCAAGCCTGTTAGCCCACATTGTCCCTCCAGATGAAAAGATGATGACACGCACATGCAATCACAGTCATCAGGAGCATTTAACCTTGTATGAATTGGATGTGTGGTAAAATAAGCCTGGTCCGGTTTTCTTGATGAATGCAACAACGTTGTGTGATGCTGGATGAGCCGAGCTTCCACCAGCACCCTGTTAGGCAGCAGAGAGGTCCCTCCACTTCTCAGAGCAAGCCTTGCTGCAATAATGGCCCATTTAAATTATATATGCCCATAAGAGCCATATTCTGATAGAGTGATTTAATAGTGAAAAAAAAAATCAAAGTCTCAGCTCATCAAGGAAGTGAGATGTCACCATGAGTTATGCGGTGCCTCTGTACCTGGCTCAGGAGCACATCCATTGCCATGCTGTGAATCACTTACAGAACTGTGATCCATCCTCTGTTTAAAATAAGGGTGAACAAGCAACATATATTAGTCTTTCACTAGGACTTCATGAAACTGCCACTGACTTAATGAAATTGCCATCTCGCCATTGACTTCAAAGAGAGATGGGCTGGGGCCAGCTGTCAAGTTACCATCAAATTACAATAATCTCATTCTTCTTCTTATCAGATTTCCTCTGGTGTTTTTAAAGGTGATGGAGAGCACAAGTACCTGAATTCTTCTGAGATCAGGTTATTCGCTTGAAGTAATTTTCTTCTGCACTTGGTGCATTTTTCTTTTCATCCTCAAGGAAGAGGCAAGCAGAGAGCATTGGTTTTTTTATTTTTTCCCCAACATGTTCCATTTTTTTACATATCAGATAATGCATCATAAGAAAGCTCAGCTATAACTCTAGCATGTGTTACACAGGCTGACCTCCAGCTGTGATGGCATGTGCTACATCATAATTGTTTTCTGCTCTGACATATTACACATAGCAAGATGTTGCCCGTCTCGGAAGGCACTGACGTTGCTATAATGGGCTTAAATTGATTTGTAAGAATGACAAGGCTCCTGGGGCTGGGATGGGTTGCTGTTGGTATATTTGGTGCTTTGCTTTTGACAGCACAGTAGGGAAAAAGGCATTTGTTAGCCCGTTGCCTTGGGTTCCTTCACCTCAAACAATCCTCTCTCAGACTGCATTGGGTGGTGCAGATGTGGCAGTGGGGGTGGTGGGAGCCTGTGGCAGTTTGACAGGCACCAGCTTTGCCTTCTCAGAATGGTCTGGTGCAGAAGCTGGAGCTAAACTGGTGAAGGTGTTCTGTCACAACTGGATGTTTTACTAAAAGTGAAAGAATTTCTTCCTTTCACAAAATAAATAAGGGCTTTTAAAATAAAAATCAGACCCTTCTCCCCAGTATTTATGCCCAAAGTCAAAGTATTTGATGCCAAAACCCAGTGATGCAGCTGATGTAGCCTGAGCACCTCATGGCTTCATCCTCCTGTGAGCCAGGTTTGCTCAGCAGGCTTCCTGCAGCTGGGTTTTCATATCAGCTCCATCTTGTTTTGGTTAAAACTGTTTTCACTTTTCATTTCAAAACACCATTTCCCACTGACCTCCACCTTCTCCAAGGAAAGCCTGTGGGCTCCTTCCCTGTGCTCACTCTTTCCTCACCATGGGATATCATTAATCCAGATATCCAAACATTACATCCCTCATTCTTTGGCCTCAAAATGATGCTTTTAACAGGATATTTTATTCTCTGGTTTGTAAAGTCCATCCTGGGGTCAAATCACAAGTGTTGTGTGTGTAGCAGAGTCCGTTGGATGCAAGATCAAACCCATCATGTGATCTTGAGAAAGCAATCGGTAGCAGCAAAGGTAAATGACCTGGCTGTGCATCTCACACCCTGCACAGCTTTCAGCAGCATCAGGGGTTGCATTTTCCTTGGGAAGCAGACTAAATGCATCCACACACTCAGCAAACTTCACTGGTGGCACCGCTCAGCACCCGCTGAGAGCAGAGGAGTAACTGGTGGGAAGAAAAAGCCATTTTGGGGTTACAAGGTTATTTTTAACCTTGTCAGATGAAACCGACAAAATAGAAAGGATTATAAAGAGCTGTAAAGCTGAGATTCATAACCCAACAGATTATGCATGACCAATCCATTTTGGTTATGTATTATTCATCACTGCTATATTATTCTGGCTTTCTGGCTTTTGGGCAAGTCCTACATGTAAAATCCTAGCATAGAGGAATATTTCTTTTTGTCCTGAGCTTTGCTGTGGGGAGAGAAAACAGCACCACTTGATGGGATTGCATAATAAGACAACAGAGATGAAAAATGAGCACGATTGTCACAATGGAGTCAACACATTGCTTTGTAGAGTGGTTCATTTTGAAGCAAATCGTCCTTGTTGCAGACAGTAAGGTGTTTTGGCATTTGTGTTGACAGTTTCCCATTTAAATATGAATATTTTGATGGCATTTGAGTGTAAACCAAGCCAGGTGTTTCCAGGGCTGTATAGATTTAATTTCTATTAAGGCGGATGGTCCGTTCCCCTCCAGGCATCGGAGAGAATGAAATCCATTATTTTTTTGTAGCCTAAGCCTCCATTACAAGCAGCAGCTCACGATGTTGCCAGAGGCGGTGTGTAATGTGCATCACAGGTACCAAGTGAAAAGGATATCTGCTTTGACTGTAATCTTTTTATTGCACAAAAGCAGATCCTTCAGCAATTTGTGGGGATTTTCAAGCCTCCCCCTTGGCCGGAGGGAGGGAGGTCCCTGAGGAGCACGGGGAGATGATTCCTCTCTGCTCTTAGGCAGCACCAGAGGGAAACCAAAGCAGAGAATCCAAACAGAAGGAAAAATGAAATGGGAACGGTAATGGTAATTTCGAGGGTGGTAGGAGGTTTCATCTTCAAAAGCTGAACTTTGATTGGTAATTCCTCACACTGATAGTCCTCAGAAAGGTGTGGACTGCAGAGAACTGGCCATGAGTAAGCTGTAGGAATGCTTAGGTCTGCTTCACTTTCACATGGGTCTCCAGTAACTGCACAGCAAAAGCAGAGGTGAAAGCTCTGTTATCTCTAATGTAGTGGCCCAAACCCCTCATCTCGTGAAGCTGCTTAGCTTTGTGAGCCCCTTCCAGTGGAAATAACCTCACTTTTTTAATTTCAAAACATAAAACCAACTGACATATTAAGGCCATTCACTCAAGATGCCAGGAAATATCCGTCCAACTTTTTATTCCTACTTTAGCTAACAGGATACTTTGCAAATGCAGCACAAATATGGACAAGCAGTAATTTTAACTCATGTGGGACCCCTGGCTTATCCACGTCCCTGGACTTCTGCATCCCATAAGGGAGCAAGAAAGGAAACAAAATGTTATATGTCTTTTGGGGAAGGGAAACTGAGGCAGAAAGGTATCAAGTCCATCATCTTCTGTTTCTGGCAAGCTAAGGCTTGAGCCCTTCAGTGTGCAAAATTTGAACCCTGTGCACAGTCAGCCTCCTGGTCTCTCTGCCTCTCACAGAATAATTCAGAAAGTTGAAATAATCAGACAACAGAGTGTTTGTTATCATCGCTAACGGCCGGTTGCTATAGAAGATGTCAGTGCTTTACTACTTGGCCAGGGGAGATCTTTTCATGTGCCTGAGGGACGCATAAAGGATTTGACTTCCCAGACACAGTTTTGTGCTTAAAATATCTCCTTACACAGATTAAAGCACATATTTCTGGTTTAGCAAAGCCCCCTTGAAATGTTGGATGGAATGCAGCGTCGTTTTCATTCAGCTTCATCTGCCAAGTGTAATTAGGGAAGAATTAGAGGTTCGCCCGCCTGATGGGAATTTGTGCTAACTTCAAGGTTGAGTTTCCCTCTTGCACTGATGGTTCATGGATATTCAGAGCCCATCCTGGTCCGATAGGCTGCAAACATGGAACACATGAAACACTTGAGGAGAAAATAGCCCCAAACACAGCTGTAGAATTAGACTTTTCTTACTTTGCTGTATTAAAGGGTAGTGGCTCCATTCATTAGGGCTCAGTTTTCTCACTCGCTGTGTAACCTGGGAGTAGCAGGGTTCACGTGAAAGTCATGTCTGTGAGCCAGAGCATCTCAGCCTGCCTGGAGCCATACAGGCTGGCCATGCTGCTAAGCACACAGCTTGGGGAAAGTAAATACACATTAATATAGTGTGGAGATATATATATATAAATGTATAAATACATAGAAGGAAGAGCATTTTTTACTTAAACCTTCTTTGAAAAATACTTCTGTAATGCAGAGACATTCCCAGCTGGCCTTTATGCTCTCAAATCAATGCAGTCACTCTCTGAACTATGCCAGTAGTTCTTCTACTTTCATATCAAAGTATTGAAAACCATCCTCAAAACTTTATGTGAGGGAGAAGTACATGATTTATTATTTTTTTTTAAGTTTATCTTCTTCCTGCTCTGTGAAATCTGTCAGCCCTTTCTAAGGACTTTATCAACCCTCCAGATTCCATTAGACATTTTCATGTAAAGCATAAACTCCTAAATCATGTAATACTGGGGATGTTTTATACCCTATAGAAGAAATAGAAAGATGATAACATTTTTGGGTGAGTAAGTAATTTAGTTGTCCACTCTGAATTTCTAGATGCTTCAGGAATAAGGTTGCTCATTCTCTCTCATGTTGTTGCTTTATTGATAGTAACGTGTTCAGGCAAAGAGCAGAATGAAATGTTGCTGAAGAAAATGAATATACATCTTGGATGCTAAAGTGAAGGAAGGTCTTACTGTGGTTAAAAGAAGTGTTGCTGCAATATAGAAGACATAGATTGTACCTTACCTTATGCTACTGTTAAGTGACATAAACCAGCCACATTTATCCACTGGGAAACTTTAAATGAGCTAATTATTGCTTACAGAATAAGAGAATGGAAACACAGGAAAAGAAGGTGAGAATAAACTATAGGAACTATGAAAAATACAGAAAATAAACTATAGAACCCAAGAACAGAGCTCAGAACCATGTGTTACTGTTTATAGGTAATTTACAGCTTTAAATGGTATTTTCATTTTATAAAGACTTCTCTCTGATTTATTTCACTGGGTCAAACATTTTTTCCCAAGCAACTCCATTTTATCAATAGTGCATGAAGTGATACAAACCCTTTTGGCAGGAGTATACAGTGATGAAATAGCAAACATTGCATTACTAACCCAAATAATACAGGAAAAATATCTTTCTATTGTGCGAGCAGACAGCAATATAACACAGAGTTTCCCCTGAGGAATAGATCACACTCTTACAACAAAAGCGTTATGGAAGTCTTTGTTCTGATCCCTAAGGATTTTATGAATTGTCACACAATCTATGTAGATCAGACATTCATCCTGATAAGCAGACTTTGCATCTCTGTGAAAGCTGGCTGATGTTTGAATGGCGTCATAAAGAATAAATAAGAGGTACTTTTGATAATTTTGAGGAATATAAATGTAGTTGGTTTTTTTTTTGGAGGGGGAAGCAAGAAGAGGTCTGAGACAGCTTCTCAATGCATGGAATGCCCAGCTGAATACTGTGAATGTCTCTGATTGACTTCAGCTAGACTTCTAGGAGATGTAACATCCTGAGCAGCCTCTAAATATCTATACAGGTTTTGAAAGTGGGTTTTGTACTCCAAATTCACTCTGTCCTTTCTTGAATCTTTATGAGGACCCTAATGCCCTGGTTACCTTTTGCTGAGGTATATACCAACATCTCACATACTTGGAACCAAGACTTGGCATGTGTTTAATGATCACGATTTGCTCAAGATTCTTTCTCTCTTTCTAGGTGTTATAGTTTGAAAGGGGCAGGCAAAAATCTTATTGGCTTTTGCTGCCAGGACCTAATGAATAAGGGGTGGAGTTTAGAACCCTGTTGTGAAAAGGGGTCTGGGATGTCAGGTATCAGGTATNGCCTGGAGGAAAGGCCCAGCTTTTGGTTACCAGCTTTGCCACGTGGTCTGCAGCCTCCAACTGCACCGAGTGCTGGGTTTGGACTCTTTTCTTCCCATCGGCTTTGCAGTGCAGGACCTTTCAGCAGCCTGTATCGCCGGTCATCGGAGCTCGGGTTGTATATATTTGTATATATGCATTTTCCCTTTCCCCCCCACTAGTTACTTGTTCTCCCTGTGCCATTAAATTTGTTATAGTTTTTAATTTCCAACCGCTGAGCCTTTTCTTCCTTGCTCCCCTTCTATTTCCCAGGAGGAGTGATAGGAACAAAACTCTGTCTGGTTTGTGGCTTGCCCTGGCTGTTTGCTAAACCAGCACACTAGGTAGGGAACAGCAGAGATGTTACTGATGCTGCTGTAATTGTTTTAGTGTATTAAGTGTGTGCCTAACACTTCATCCATGCAAAGAGCTTACATGTGACCACTGCCAGAATTACTTGAGCTCTGAACCCACCATGGTGACACAACTTGTTTTGAGTGGTGTTTCCCAAAGGTGTTTTTATAAACTTCCACCTAACACTGAGCAAGCAACATCACTGCATTGTAATAATTCAAAGCCACGGCATTGGAGAAGTGATCTGTGGTCGTATTTGTTCAACTAAGCCCTGATTTACTTCAGTGGGTTTCTTGTCACCTTACAATGGCTTAATGCATTAAATTAACTTAAATGTGTCTTAATCCAACCAGCAGCCCACCGCTTGGGGTGAAACAGTAGGAGCTAAAGGGGAACTAAACCAGCAAGATTTGTAGTTGGACTACATCTATGTTAGCTGCTCCTTGCCATCAGGTTGGGGACCTTGCCCTTTGTGTGAGTGCTGAGCTGGGGGTTGCCATTGCTGCTCCCTTCCCGTGTTGCCTCTCCCGCACCTCATTAACATTCCCCACCCGTGCTGGCACCAGAGGGGAGCTGTAATTAAAATTCAATGTGACAGAGCATGTCAAATGCAAAGGGTTCCTTTTGCACAAAGTCTTTGCTAAGCTCCTGTTCATTTTGTGGTTGTATCAGTTACATGTGCTGCTTCCTAAGAACAAATTCCCAGGAGCGGGTCAGACTTTCGTGCTATCCTATGGCAATTTTGCTTAGATCATTTTCTTGACCATTAAATATTGTAAGTTTGCTCATAAAAACAAAGTGATAATGTATTAATCACTTCTCTTCAGGGACTGGATGTACTCCTTGTAACAGAGTATTTCCCCCGGAGCGAGGACAACTCTCCCAAGGCCAGCCCTTTGCAGCCACTGCTCCTTAGGAATGGGCAGGGAGGACAACCTGGAGGAATGGGTGAAGGAAGCTGGTTCAGAGCAGAGCTTACAAGGGTGGAAAATCTCTCCCAGTTCTACCTAGATGATCTAAGAAACAAGAAACAGAGGGTAATGCTTCACAAGGAGGCCTTGAGATGAAGTCTGTGTTATGAGAAGTGCTTACCAAAGCAGTCTGGGCAATCTGACGGATGGGGAGCTCGGCTGAAGAACAGAAAGTTGAGGACTGGCAATGACCCTGCACCACCAGCTCAGCTCCCCTTGACTGCCGAGAGTCAGGAGATAGCCTAGAGGAGACAGTGGACATCTGAGCCATGCATGGTCCCACAGCACAGCTTTGTAGCACAGCTTTGCAGGGACAGGCAGGGTGGTGGGAAGCTATGGAGGAGGAGGAGGAGGATGGAGCAAGTATTGACGGGGCTTCTCCCTGAGCACAAGGGCAGGATCAAGCTTCTTGTTTCATTAGGGAACTCTTTATTTTAAATTTGCAAGTCATTAACATGGGGTAGAGATCCTCATTGCATCCCAGGTCTCCCACTCTGCTTTGAAGCTATCACTGGTGAGACTGCTGATTGCTCTGACCTCAATACAGAAGTCCTGGCAAAATCAGAGGTTACCCCTGTGGGCACGTTGACTTTAGGTAAAAAGTTTTAAAGACTCTTGAGTAAATGTTCACAAAACAGTGCAATAAAACTTCTAAAACTTCTAAAACAATTTAAGATCTCATAATGAGAGCAAAAACCCCCAGTGGGGTGAGAAGGATGTTGGGGTGTAGCAGATCCATGTCCATCATCAAAGGGGTTCTCCCTGGGCTTGTCATAGCAGAATAATATTGCTTGGGCAGGTGGGATGATCAAGACCATGGCATTCTTGGAGACTCCTGGAGAGGCATCAAAGCTAATGGAGTTATTTCATAGTTAATGAGAAAAAGCTGTGCCTTCTTGTTAGCCGGTGCTGAAGGCTGGGTATTTTAGGAGGCAGGAGCAGGGCTAAGCTCTTAGCAGGCTGCCTGGCAAAGCCTGGTACTGAAAGTGCCTAGGAGAGGTGCTCTGCAAAGCAGCAGTTTCCTGTAGCACAGGTGCCATTGGATGTCTCAGCATCCTGTGTTGTCTCAGGAGGAGCAGATGACTCAGGAAGGAGAGAGAAACTCCAGCTGGGATCCCCATCTCTAGTTCTAAGGAGGCATGGACCTGCCAGCCAACCCCTGGGGCAACTGCGTTACCATGTAAGGAGCACTGGTGTAACAGTAAAAAGGAGATTATGGGTGAAGTGGCTTTGCTGCCAGGTCTTTAGCTTTTGAACTGAGTCACTGTGTGCTCAGGAAGCTTCCCAGCAAGCAGAAGTTTTGTTATCATATATTCATGATGAAAAATAGAAGAACATTTCCTTCTGGGATGTGTAAACTCTTTGGTTGCTGGCATCCTCTGTCAGGACTGGAATATTTGTTTAATACCATCCAAATTAATACCAGGGAGGTTAAGGTTTTAGAAGTCTTGTCCATGTTTGATCTACAGCTCCAACACTAGCACTTGGGCTCTGAGTGCACACAGCATGAAGCTGCTGGAGTAAGCTCCTTCCAACCACTGATGGAGCTCATCCTCTCTGAGACCAAGTTTCCTTCCTCCATCAGCCTTAGTCAGCCGTGACCATATCTTTGCCATGTTTTACCATGTTTGTGCATGTGAAGCACATAAAAAGGCCTGAGAAGCAGGTAGGGTTGCAAATTGGGTATGTGCTTCTCTGCTGGTGAGAAGGGGTGGCTGTTTCTGCTCTAAATTTATTCTCTTTTGCATTTTGCCACCAAGGCTGCAGAACATGGCAGAACTCACAGCTTGTCTTGCTTGATTCCAAGTGGCTCAGTTCAAAGCCTTCCCCCTCCCAGTTACAGACAGTGATCCAAGGAGAGCTGAAGGAGCTTGTCAGAGTGTGAGGTGTATGTGCTGCCCTCCTGAAGGCTTCTTTGTTAAACAGAAGAAATGATGTTAACTCTCTCCTTACTGCTTTGCAGAATATGACCAAACATCACTCTACAGGCAATAAAACTTGATGGCAAGCAGCACCGAGGTAATTTATTTTACACACCCAGGCTCACAAGTAAGTCCACACACCCCTTCACACTCCAAGGGAATAATGCACACCAGCTGTATTTTAAAATCTAGCTGGCTTTATTAAGACAGAAGCCAAATTCAGGAAATTACCTTGCTAACAGCTTGCAGAAGATTTCCATACATGGTGCTTATTACTGTTATTACAGATGAATTCATGGGAAATTCAATCACGTCCTCAGAAAGAAACAAAGGGTTTTCTATCTATTAAACACACTGGCCAAGTTTACTTTTTGGCATATTTCCTCATCCCATAAAGGTTTTCATGATTTCATTATTTTTCATGATTTCATTATTTTTCATGATTTCATTATTTTTCTCTGTGTAAGCTTGTGACTAATCAAGCCTTAGTATCAACCTCAGCTTGCTGTGTGCTGATAACACCTGCATCTGCAGCCAGGGAGGCTTTAAACATTCCAGCTGCCATTCTGGGACAATTCTGGCCTGGAAATCCCCGGGACTTTCAGTGTGTGTGGCTCTGCCTTTCAGAACAGGTGAGTCCAGTATCTCAAGGAGGGGTGATTGGCACTTTGGCCACATAGCGTATTATGCCCATATATGGGCATTTTGTCCATATATGGGCATTTGTATTTCTTGGCCATATATGGGTACCTTTAACTTTTGACCACATTTGGGCATTTTTTTACTTTTTGCCCCTTGCCTGACAGTTTTTATAGGAAATAGCAGGTTTGTTTAATGCCTATACTGGACTCAGACTAAATTCACACTTGCTGCAGATGGATTTGTGTAGTTCATTGCTGGTTGAAATACCTGAGAGAATCAGTCCTGCAAAGCAATCTTGCCCTCTGACAATTTTTTTTTAATTAAAAAATCTTCTTAGATTCACAAGCCTGAACTGAACATTTGGAAGAATTGAAGAAGATAATTAAAGCAGCAAGAAAACAGCGTTCTGGGACTCATAATGTGAATAACGACAACAGACAATCTTCAGTTTGGTATGTGGATTTTATCACTTGAACCACATTTTTTTAACTTATTTTCCTTCAATATCAGCCACCCTCAGGAGAGATACTGTGTTTTCAGTCATTGTTCAGTGCCAAATCATCCATTTCCTATAATGTCTCACTGACCTGATGTTAGAACTTTTCTACTTGGTCCCTCAAACTCTTAAACGATGTCAAAACTTGTGTTTTTATTGAACATATGTTTATGAACATAGCAAATACAACCCCAGCCTCCTAAAGCCCCACTGAAACTGCTATGGATTTTCTTCTGCAACCTGACTTCAGACCCAGATGGAAAGGCTGGTGGGCATTTACAGTGCTTTGTCTGACAGACCATGAGACTCCCCTGAATTAATTCTTGGGAGAACTAGAGCAGATCATCCAGGGAAGCTTGTAGTCTCGATTCTGACAGAGAACCAGGCACAACCTATTCTCCAGGAGTTTATCACCTTAACTACAAGCACTGATTATATTTCTAGAGTGATTTAAACTCCTAACTGCAACTAAACTAGAAGAATGTACTTCTTATACCTGCATTCCTTGCCCACAGTGGGTGATTAAGACTTTAATGATTTCTTGCATGATGGTCCAAACTTTTCCATTTTAAGGACTACATATTTATTTTTATGGAGCTCCCACTGGCCAATTATGAAGTTAAAATGCTTTCAATCCACTCTTCCTATAAGGGCTGGTGTCAACTTGCAGAACAGGCTAAGGGATTTACAGCCACCATAAATCATAGAGCAGATGGGTCTGATGGATATGCTCAATTTGGGCTAACGGCTTAACCCCTCCCATTCTGAGATTACAGGAGTTTAACCTAATTAAGACAAGTTATTCCAAATCTTCTAACAAATCATCCCTGAGGTCCTGTCACTACTCCTGTCCTTCCCATCTGTGAATTCAAAAACTAGATATGACACTATTAGCTGCCTTAGTGCCCCTTAGGGCAGACCAACCCCTCAATTCTCATTTTGGTTTTCCTGGTCCATACATCACTGATCTCATAGCAGAAATCTGTCTCTCTGCCCCAGAATATTAGCTGACACCATTCTCCCAGCAGTCAAGCAATCCTGAACTCCAGTACAAGGGGTTCAGCAGAGCCATGTGAAAGGAGATGTAAGCAGAGCCCAGGGTCAGAGCTGAGTGTTATGACCACATAGCCCGAAGTGGAGCCCTGCAGAGATCTGACATTTATTAGCATTTTATCATCCTAAAATCTTCCGTGCCCAGCCAGATCTCTAGCCGGAGACTTGCAGAGATGTAACCAGTGCCAGAGGACCCTTTGACGGGTGACGAATCTAAAGACGGGATGGTAGCATCGTGCTCCGGGCTCTCTCCTCAGCAGCACTCCCGGGCAGGGTGGGAAGTGCGGCGGGCGCCGGGCGAGCCGGCAGCACCATCTGCTGCAGCGGCGCTGAACGGCAGCGACGGCCCTCGGCTGCTGTCCTAGCGCTGTCACATTGCTGTCCCCAGCTGGGTGACGGGGACAATGGGCTCCCACGAGCTCCCCAGGTGGGTACCTGTGTCCACAGCTAACGACAGGGGAGCTGAGAAATAGTTTTCACCCCTCATTTGGAAAAGAAGCGTTGTTGGCGCTTGGATGCGAATCAATTCTTGCTACTGAATGCAGCAAAAAATCAGATTTAAATGCTCCATCTCAGGTCCTGCTAGGATTTGGGGTTAAATATGGACACCAGGGCTTAGACACTGATTACAGATAGAGCTATAAATCACAGAAACAATAAGATAAGTTGCTTGTGTGCTCCTCAGTGAAGAGCAACAGGCTGATCTGGTGCTCTGAGTGAAAGACAAACTTAAATATTCATCTGCCTTGCTAAAATAGGAAATGCCAAGTTTCCACAGAGCTTTTGTGGCATTTCAAATGGACAGTGGTAAAGGGAAATAGATCTGCTCTAATTATAGAAGTTGGTCCAAACGTTTGATTTGGTCTGATAAAAGGAGGAAGTTCAGATGTGAGCCCTGCACCTGAGAGCTATAGGACAGACCAGGTTTAGGGTGGCTGTTGTAATGGCATTTCATGAGGTTATTAACTGGAGGACTGACACTGCTGTGCTGAGCTGAGAGCTGTTTGGAAACCTCTTTGCTGCCCTTTTCCACCCTGTAACTGGTAAACTGTTTTCCTGCAAAAGAATGGAAAATTGAGCAATGTGCTAAAGGCTTGATCCAAAGCACATTGGCCTCACAGCCCATCCCAAAACTTCGGCTTCAGAGGAATTTGGAGTATACTCATCCCAATAATCTTCACTTTGAACAATAGAAAACACATTCATCTGTCAGTAAACACACAGGAGATGCCAGACGAATACACCGATCACCTGGAAATTTGGGTACCACCTCGTGGACTAATCCCAGCAATTGAAGTTGCTGTAGAAATGATGTTTGTGATAGGACAGGGACATTTTACCTCAGCAGGACCTGCAAACACAAATAACCTAAAAATTGGTACTAGGTACATAGTGTCTCCTTGAAATCTTTTCTCTGGGAAGTCTGGAGATGTTTAATACCCAGGTCCTTGGCAGCCTGATGAGCTGGCAAAGTATTTTCGGGGAGCTCCCTGGGCACAGAGATGACCTGTCTTTGAAGCTGGCGATGCTCAGAGGGTCTTGGCCCTTCTTTATCTTGCAAAATGCACGACAGCAAAGTGCAGACGAGTTCAAGGAGACACCCAAAGCTTGTCGCAACTGTTTTTCAACAAGGCTTGCTCTACAGCCAGCAAGGGCAGCCCAGGGCTGTTTGGCCTATCCAGGAATGCATGCTTCCAGTAAGCTCCTCTCATGAGAGGGAGGCATGTTTAGAGAACCCAGAGCAATTTTATTTCCTCATTTCCACACACCAAAAAAACCCACAAAACTTTGTCAGAAACTCTTAGCAGGATAAAATACCTGGTGGGTAGAGGATATTGGGGAGGAGGCTCTGAGGTGTCCCATGTCATGCTGGTGAGGGCTCACTGGACCAAGGAAGCCCCAGATGCCAATGCCAGGAGAGCATCTGGGTGTGTGCTGCAATATCATGTCACTAGCTGAGCCAGAGAGTGCAGTAAACCTTCTGCTGGGCTTTGGAAAGCTGTTGAGATGACAAGTTCCTAAATTATTGTTAGCTGAAAGAGCTGTAGCACAAATAAGGGGCTGTTGCAAAAGTAATTTAAAATGCTAAATTCTGCCTTAATGCTGCACTTTGCAGAGCTGTATTGATGGCAGGTAGAGATTTCACTGAATTTAAGTCTCAATCCCAACTGTTGCACTCTAAAGGTCTAGTGACCAGGCTGGAAGTGGGAGTCTGCCTTATCCTCCAAGTAGAAAGCACATAGGGATCTTAGAGAAAACCCTGAACTCATCCTCGGTGTATTTATTTTGAGGACAGTCTAAGGAAGGAGCTAAGATCCTGACCTACAGTTACATCAGCTTATTCAGCTTCAGCAGCCAGAGCACGTGGCTATTAGTAATCTAGTGAAAAATGTAACAACACTTGCTTAAAAATAAACAGCCCACTCAAAAAAGGAAGTCACAATAAATAAACTGCATGAGAGGTAGCAATAAAAAGTTTATGGCTGGAGTCATAATTGGCTGTAGAAATAAATGTCTCTAAAGCAGGAGGTATGGAATATTTTCCTCCCTACACCCTGCCATTTACATTTCCCCAACTGGAAGAAAGCGAGTGCTCCCAAGCCTTGCAAGTGCTCCCCGTGCCGGGGAAGGAGACATCAGTGTATTTAGAGTCACCCTGGTGCTTCTGCCCACACAACTTCCTTTCTTGAAGTCACGCTGTGGAGAGAAAATGTTTTCCTTCCACTTGCTCAGCAGAGCGTGGTGAGCTCATGAGCAGGAGGCTTCAACTTTCAAATGTTGAACTCGACCGAGGTCTGATTTCCCTCTTTATTTATGTTTTCTTCAGCAGCTTCCATGAACTGAGGCACACTCTGTTAAACTAATCTTCACTGACTTTCACTCTTTCTAGCCTCAAAAAGTTGCCCTGAGTGGCTTTGGCTGGCCTGTGAGTAATCCCCCAGAATTACTACAATCCCAGATAATCGGGACTTGCCAGATGAGACTGAGACAGCTGAAAGGGGCGGGGGGGTGGGGGGGGAGGTTGCTGCTTACATCGTCCTTTTTGGTCATTTTGCACAACTTCAGCTCAAAACCTGACTGCTTAAAAAGTCCTCTAAAATAGAGTGGTAAAAGCAAACAACCACCCACCTGGACTCCCAAATCCTGGACAGAGTAGAGGACCCAAACAAAACTGCTCATCAACCAGGGAAGGGAGCAGCCCAGACCTCAACACAGCCATGGCAAGTGCCAACCTACAGAAGCTGTGACCTGACAGAGCTCAGTGCAGATCTCTAGAGATGTAACACCCCCCCACATCTTGCAGAGATATTATCCCCCCACGCGTGTTGATATTGTTCTCCAGAAGGCGTGCATTTTTTTTTTGTTGTGCTGGTGGAGTTAGATGAAACTAATGAGTCAATGGCCTCACATTTTTAAACAGATGGTTGAGTTATCACTTTTGGTTTCAGTCAGCTGCTGTGTTTCGGTGCCTCTGTGTTTATGACTGAGTGCTTCGGAGTCCACCTGTAGGGAGGAGAGGTTTAAAATGGCTGTGGATGCAGACTGGGGAGTAATGGTACCCTGCTGTAGGAAGCCTTCCACTGGCTTTAATAAGTTGCTTTTTTTTTGGTAAGAGACAGCTTTCTGTCCAAGGTCCTTCATGGAGGGTGGTGGAAGGGAGGTGTTTGGCAATGGTCTTTCAAGGGACTTTTTGGAAAAGAGTAAAATTGTATCCTGAGAATGACTGGGGCATCTCACCTGGCCCCACGTCCAGACAGAGCTGCTGACAGTGATGTCAACCAGATTTCAAGAGTATCAGAGAGGCAGTGATCTGTCCTTCTGGAGACATACTGGTGGTTGATCCCATTGCACATCTTCACCCTCTCTCAAGCTGTAAGGTTCTTAGTCATGTTGAGTAGTAACTCTCTGAGGAAATAATCCCACTGGTTACAGTAGAACTACTCATGGTAGACACTAATATTCAACATGAGTAAACAGATATACGTGTGTGATGGGGTATACGAAGTTGTTCAGAGTCCTGAGGTTTGCAAGTCCATGGGCAATGCTAAGGATACATGTGTACTAGTGCAAAATTCCAGATAAATGTCCTTAAGGCTGTGTTGAAATTTCTGCAGAGCTAAACACAAAGACATTTAAGTAATTCTAGTTGGAAAAATTTATTTTCCTCTGTTCTAAACTAATTTTCTTCCCATTGTTGTCTGGGTTGTGTTGGCTGAGCTTATAAAGTAACTACATGTACAAAGAGTAGTTTTTATAGATCTCATGGTATGCAAATTTATTCTAGGAAGTGCTCATACTTGCAGCTCTGAGCATGGAAACCATGTCTTGGTAACATGATGTTAGCTTCATGCTGGTTTGAAGTCACACGTCTGATGTAAACTTCACAATGATGCTTTGATGACATAGGATACAGGTAATCTCAGTCTTAGTTGGATGTTGAGTTAAAATGGGTCCTGAGGGTTCCTCATGTAGTTGGTGAGAGAGACTGGTGGCACCACTGGTGCTGCCTTTGAGATGGCCAAAAGTATGACCCTATTGATAGTGACTGTTGCACAGATACTTTTACAGTACCAGGGAAAATGAAATGCAGAGGCAAATCCAAGCAAGACTGTTCAGATAACCTAAAACCACAACATATATTAGATGGGAGAAATGAAAGCCAAAGTAGTACTGAGCAAAAGAAATTTACCTGGAAATTAAAGACTGGAAAAAATATCAAGTACATTGGTATAATTAGTTTTCCCACTTTGGGGGTGATTCTAGTGAGTATATTTGTGGCTTCCCAGGTTGACTGTGTAGTCAAAGCCATCGTAGGAGATCGACATCCTGGGCCCATTCAGTGGAAAGGTCCACGTACCCCAGTAGGCTCCAGGGCAGAGATGTTGGTAGCCAAGAACAGCAACTCTCAGCTCCATGCACAACCACACAGCACAAATTCTGGGCTTCTCTGGCACCCAGTGCACAGGTATTTCAATAAATCCCACCCTGAGGTGTTACGGAGAAGATGGGAACGGGCAAAAGGAAAAACCTTGTAAAGAGAATGGAAAAATCCCATTGCCTTCTCCAAAGGAGCCTGGAGGCAGGAGGGTGCTTTGAGTGGCATTAGTAGAGGGTGCCAGTCCCACGTAATTTGTGTAGGAAGTTTCTCACTGTCACAACCTGCAAGGACATCTCTTCTGCCTTAGTGACCTAATTTTGGTGAGTGAGCAACCCTTTGGAAGGACTTTCCTGCCCGACTTTCCAACTGGAGCTCGGAGCCAGCAGGAACGGGAGCCCAGGTTCAGAGCTTCCCCTATGGCACATGGCTCAGCAGCTCCATGACTCCCACCCGGGAGACCCATTGCTGCTCGTGTGCACAGAGAAGGTGACACTTAATGGACAGAACATGACAATGTCACCAAAAGAAATAGGTCCTTAGGATATAAAGCAGACTATTGCAAGCTTCAGATCCCACTGTGAGTAACTGGATGTGGCTTACTGGATTTGAATAGAGTTTTGCCAGAAGAAAGCAACTTTTTTATACAAGGCACATGATTTTCCTTTGAAAGAATGTTTACAGAATAGAGCTCATTGCCTCATCAGTCAGTGTATCCTTGATATTTTCATTTATGTGGTTTCTTACTCAACACGTGTTTGAATCATAAGACTTCTACCCCTTTATCTGAATTTATCTACTGGGAGCATTTTTAAGAGTGAAATGTCAGTCAGGTGCATGCCAGACATGCAACAAACACAGTTTTTTCTCTGCTCCCTGTCTCAGTTCTCTGGAATTCCCCTCTGCTGCTTTCTCATTTTTAGTGTTCCCTTTCCAGCAGAGCAGAAGAGGTCCAGAGGTTTCTTTGACCAAGGAAACATAACTCAGTGAGGTCCTATGACCAGCTCCTTGCTTAGCATCTTTAATCCATTTACAGCACACCAGGACATCCTTTTGTCTCCCTGATGTGAGTCTTTCAAGGCTCCTCGTGTTTCTTCAGCTGGTCTATTCTGGTTTGGTACTGGAGGGCTCCCCTCAAAGGCTTTGGTGGGTCTAAAACCTGACAGCAGTTGGTAGTGTTGTTGGACCGAGTGTTTTCCAGGAGGGTTTTCCATTTGTCTTTACTTAGATAACAAAGGAAAGGAAAATCAAACAGGTCAGGAGCACTGGTAGGGGACAGCCTCGGCTGCAAGCTGTGCGTGAGCAGAGAGCTTGGCAACGCCTGGCAGATGGAATAGGCACTGGAATGGGCTGCCCAGGGAGGTGGTGGAGTCACCGTCCCTGAGGGTGTTCAAAAAATGGGTTGATGAGGCACTTGAGGTCATGGTCTAATGGTTAGGAATATGATGGGATAAAGGTTGGACTTGATGACCCTAGAGGTCCCTTTCAGCCATAATGATTCTATGATGTAGAGCCTCCTGCATGACAAGGTCTCCACACATGTGCCTCCCACACCTTGCAACAAGCTGTCCCTGCCCTCCTCTGGTCTGGATGTCTCTTGTTTTTGATTTCTTGTGCTGCAGCTGCACAGAGATCTGGAGAAGTGGGCAATGCTGGAATGGGAACAGAATGTCATTACTTGCGGTGAATTATTTCTTAATGCTGAGTGTAGGAGAGACCATAAATGTATGCACTGGCACAGTTTTAAAATGCTTCTCTCTTCACCATAAGAATGCATTCTTCTAGAAATTCTTACAGAAATTCAGGCCAGAATTTGGATACAAGAAATAGCTGTTTGTTTTTCCCACACTTATTTCTGAATTTAAAATAATATATCTAAGGTATCACCAATAGCACGATGCCTGTGCAAGGATGGTGACAAAGAATAAGCATGGGGGTGGTGTGATGCCAAGCAGGGGCAGCTTGATGTTTGGTGGTTTAAGCAAGACATACAGCTTGAGATGTTTAGAAATCCCCTCAAAACACACCTAAAATCTATGATCTTGCATGTAGACCCTGGGTAGCTACCTACAAGACTTTTTCCTGGCTGCTGTGTGCATTGACATCATAGGCAATCGTAGCTGCTGGCATCGATGCCTGTGTCACATGGACTGTGTGAAACCAGGGCAACATCTGGCAGTGAGCACTTCAGGCCCCCAATCAGAAAACCGAGTGTGATGAGGAAATGTGGTGGTTCTGTTGTCTCCCGAGTGCTTTAAAAAACAAGACAGAGACTCAAGAACAAAACTATTTCTTAATGAGGCCTACATGATCTTTCCAGTATTAACACTCTGCAATGAGCTCAGGCAGCATCTCCCCAGAGGGCTGGCGTGGGGTTTCAAATGTGCCTGCAGTCAGCAAAGGCAGAACCTTCCTGCTGAAACCCATGGCCAAGCCCTTTCTGCTTGCAGAGGGAGCCAAAGGCCATGGTGGCTTCAGCCACACAACTGAAACCAGGAGGGTGCAGCAGACCTGTGAAGGTGAGCACGCAGTTAAGCATTTTTATTTGCATTTGCACGTGCTGCTGAATTTTACTGATAATGCCCAAGCCCAGGAATCCTGTTCAGTCCCTGCTGGTGGAAGAGGATCTAAGGTGCTAACGGGGTCTGCGACTTCCCATTAATTACAAGGTGCTGGGATTGCATGTTTCCATCTGCTGATGATGCCGATGCCTTTCTGAAGAAGGTGTAAAGGATTTTACATGACTTTCAGCTGGAACACGATGTCACCAACACTCCCCCTCCCAGGCTGGTGGAGCAGTTCTGATTGCTTGCAACGCTTTATTAATAGACTTGCTAACATCAAGGAAAGCTTTATGAACACTGAGGGTACAGGGAAGTGCCAGTGACTGCACCTTTTGCTGCTTCTGCTAATAATATGCAGAAATTATAAATAATGTATTTTTATTTTCTCTCTGAAGCAGCTTAGGGCCACCAATAGGTCCTCTCCCTTGGCCTTTCAAAGCAGCAGGCAGGAGCCCTGACATCCCTGATGGATACATCAGAGCAGAGACAGTGACTGTGTGCTTCTTGCTTGGTGCTTTGGCAGAAGTCAAACCCAATGCCTTGCAGGAGGAGGGGGTAGAAAAGGGGTGCAGGGCCCTTGGCTGGCTTGCAGGCAATGGTGGAAACTGCAGGTGTGCACCAGAACAGCCCTGGCAGCAGGGATCTGAGGGGCTTTCATGCTTTGAGTGGAAATGACCACCCTTGTCCCAGAGGTGCTGACTGACCTGCTGTGCATTGTTCTGCAGCAGGTTATGAGAGTCAGCCTCAACCACATATTTGATTATATCTCAGGACATCACAGCTGCTTGATGTAGCCCCTTTTGGCATTTGCAGGGGATGAGGAATGTGGCACCTGGTTAGCATCCCTGCTTCAGGGGGAGGAAGATGATTTTCTATGATGGGATAATAAGGCAGTAAGATGTCTGTGATCACCTGACAAGAATGGAGCAGGATTGAGCTCTTTATAAGAAGAGAGACTTGGGTTCCTTTGCTTGGATGGCACCTCCTTCAGGTCCTCCATACACCTTGAACTCTGATCCTACAGTATTTGTAGCCCAAACTACATCCCTGGTTCCAGTAAACCCAGCCATTTTCAGAGAAAATTAAGTGAGTTAGGCTTTACTGGCTCCCGACAGATCAACCTGCTTCAGAAATAGCTCTCACCTCATAAGGATTAGGCACAACTGATGCTGGTATGTATCTGAACATCTCTGTGAGCTACAACATGTAGCAACCTCTCTGCCTTTATTGAAATTTAAAAGACTTATGGAGGTTCTGGCAAGGATCAGGGCTAATTATCTAGATGCAGTCATGGGTGTGAGGGTATTGGAGTGAAGTATTGGCTTCCTTCATGCTCAACTATAATTTTGAGCCAAAGAAGCAGTTCTACTCTGTACTGCTTGGATGTCTGTAGGTAAACAGAGGTCCATAGCTTGTTGGAAATGTCCTCCATTTCTGCCAAGGACAGCCCAAGTGAAGGTGGGCAGGTAATGCAACCAGGTAAATCTGGCTGCTTTAGACTAACACCTATGGAGTAGACTTAGCATGCTGCTGAGCAAGGCCTTTGTGTGGCAAATAACTTTGAGTTAAAGCTTGCTGTGCAAGGACTTTCCATGGAAATCACTAGAGGGTATTTTCTCCATTGTCCCACAACAGTACAGTGTGTACTTTTTATTCCGTTTTGCCACAGTAATGGCATTAACTTCTGGGAAAGCAGACAACATGAGCTCCAGGTCTGGCTTCCTTACTGATTAGCTCCTTGGAGAGATGTCAGCTCACTTTAGCTATATCCATGAAATCTGCTGTGCCAAATAATTGAGGCCATCTGAAGCGGTTTGAATACCCTGTTCTCATGCACTACATCATCTAGCAGGGTGTGGAGGGCTAAGCCCTGTGTCTGGTCATGTATTCGAGTCATTTGGCTACGTACAATTTGGTCCAGGCTGTGTTATTCTTTATCAAGTCTCCTAATGCAGAAAGTAGTGTTGGTATTGGTGCTTCCCAAAGGACTGCCAGAACGAACCCTCCAAAACAAGCAGCCATGGTTCAAGTTACACTGTTGGGGTCCTTGCACTGTGCATGGCTGGCCCACAGGCCATGGTTACCAGTTTTGTGTATACTGATGTTCTCCCAAGGTTTCAGAGCTAATGCCAGCTGATAGCTTTGTGGTCTCACAGTCAAAGGGACCTTTGCCAAAGGAGTTCTGTTAAGTCAAAACACTCCTCCCACATTCAGGTGCCCTGGTGTTAGTTGGGTGACCAGAGAAGATCCGAGTGAGAGCTGATGTGAGCATTGTGCCCTGCTTCTTCACAGGCCAAAACTGATGGGGACAAGTGCTGGATGAACACAGAACAGAAAAGAAGAGTGGGGTAAGAGCTGATGGAGGGATGCAAATAGAGGAGCAAAAATACAGGGGCATATTATTGGGCAAGTTGCCTCATTTTCTGCTTCTTATACGCACATATTTGTGATAAACACTAAAACTCATCCCTGGATTTATGATGAGGGAAGGGGCACCCTTTCTTCATGGCTGATGAATCAGGTGCCTTCCTTCACAAGCAGGCAATGGATCTGACAGATCCATGTCTAGCATCTCTGGCTGAGTTATCAGGCCTTTAACTTCCCTTTTTTAACAAATCCTCTTGTCTCGAAAGAAAAAAGTCCTCTGGAAAATTATCCTTTCCAGGTAGATGGAGGCAATGACACAGACTTACATTGCCTGTTCAGATCAAATGGCAGCCTGCTGAGAGAAAAGTGGGAAGAAGAAAAGTATTAAATCCCCGTGGGCTTTCAGAAGTAGGCACATATTATGAGTAAAGCATTTAATGATCACTCAGGAAGAGTTTTGGGAATCCTTTTTTATTTTTTTTTTAATATGGGCAGTTTTGATCTCAACTATACATAGTTCTGGCCCTTGATGCTATCAATTATCTCCCTATAATATGGATTTAAAATACTTGCCACACTGTTTTGTTAGCTGAGGCCATCCTTTTTGCACATCCCAAAGTGTGAAAGGCAATGCAGAAATTCAGCAAATTGGCCATTATCCTTTAATTCCTCTCCTTTAAAACCCCCACAAGTCTCAGCAGGCTTTATGTACTATAGACTTTTTTCTTTTTGCTTTGGATTTCTGATTCTCTCACCATTTATTTTTTGTTTGAAGACACAGAAATGAATTGCAGCAGAAATACTGCAGATGAGAAAAACCAAAGGGATTCTGACTTCAGGTGGGGAATATTTTAATATTTAAGAGAATAATATTTAATATTTCATTCTGATTTCAGGTGAGTGGGTATTTTAAGACATTTGGGGAGGGTTTGTGTTTCATGATGCATGTATAAAGGCCTGATGTAAAGCAGAAGTATTAGGGTCTTAGTATTTTAGCTCACTGGGACTACTAACTACAAAATGTTCATATTTCTAATGCGAAAGAAAAAGCCTCATTCTCTTCCAATAGCCCTTGTAAAGAAATCTCTCTCAAAAGACAGACAAAGCACAAGAAGCATTCACGGGAGTGTATCAAAACAGAAAGCTTGAGAAGTTTTTGCTGAAAAAAATCTGCTTTTTCCATTTAAAACTATTATTGGACAGTGGGAAAGAAGACAAACACCTTCCCCCTAAACTGATGAGATTATGCGTATTTTGAAAAACGGGCTTTGATTTTGCTCTCACCTTTTATAATAGGATTTTCAGGAAACAAATTTAGATGTAAGTGTTGTTGCCGTGAAGATGACACAGTTTCTAAGGAAAGCTGAGAATAAGGTGCCCAAGACCAGTGCTGCTGGGCCAAGTCCTCTTCTCAGTGCACTTTGCTCCTTGCTAAAAGCAGTTTCTTACTTGTCTCTACAGGTTGTACTGGTTTAAATACAACAGGGAAAGATTGGCAGAGGTGTACAGTTCGCTTTTGATTTTTAAAGCAGTCTAGTTAAACCAGTGCCAGTACTGAGGGCAAATGTATTTAAACCAGTTAACTCTATAATCAGTTTAACTAGCGCTGCTACTGCACCGAATTATGTTAAATCAGCATAAGTGAGAGTTTAACCTGGTTTATCTACGTCTGCTTTGGCCTTTGCACCAATTTAATTAACTGGATTCACAATGCCATGCTGGCCAAATGAGGTTGCCCTCACAAACTTTATCCCATGGACTTTTGCCGAGTTGTTCCCAACCTGTCTATGGCTGTGTCCGAGTGCCAGTTGGTGTTTCCTGCTGGGTCCAGCTCTGGCTGCTTCTGCTGCTGCCTTTCCCCCTCCCCCAGAGAGCCTGCAAAAGCCCAGCAGAGCTCAGCAGGTTGAGTTTGCATGCCTTCCTGCAGTGGTCTTTGAGGAGTAAGACCCAAATCCTTTCCCACTGGGAGAATAACCCTCTGGTCCTCAGGAGGAGATGATCACACGTACCCTGCTACCAGCTCTTCTGAACTTGTTCTTGGCCTTGGGTTTGCCTTTCTCAAGGTGGTGGTTCTTAGAGTCACATTACCTCAGGGGAACCTCAGCTTGCACTTGAAGAAAGGCCAACTGCCTGCTTCTCAGCTTGCTAACGCACCACCGTATCCATGGGTGACTGGGTGTTACTGGCTGGGAGCCCAGTTTAGAGCCGGTCAGATCCTTCCCTCCAGGCCATGGACTGAAGGTGAGAGTCCTCAGGCGCCTTTTCTCCATCCTGCAAATCCTTTCCCTGAATCCCTCCCCAGACCAGGGCAGGCTGATCATTTGTCCCTGCAGAGGCAGTTGTGACTGCCCAACCCCCTCTGTTTGGACCTAGGAACATCTGCCTTGAGCACCAATCTCAGTCTCTGACACGGAAACCATGAAAGCTGTTCTTTTGATGAAGAACCAGAGGGAATGACTTAATCCCCAGTCTAGGCTTGGTTTTTTTTTTTCCTAAAGCCAAGTCAGAATGACATTGCTCTTGCAGCTTCTGTTTGCGCCCCCGCTGCTGTTGCTACCCAGTGTCATGAGTTAGTGTCTGGAAAGAGGAACATGTGAAGAATCAAAACAAGGATATTGAACAACAGAGATTGCCCAGTTCCGCCTTGAATTCTTCCGTTACCTATCCAAATATGTCAGAGATGGAGAAAGGGAGGACTAGGAATTAGTGGATGATTCATGAGAGCAACATAATTCATTCAGGAGCCCCAGCTGCAGGATTAATCACCTTCAATTCTGCTGATAAAACCACCCTGGGACCGACAGGGTTTCAGACTTTGTTCCAAACTGATGACACGGTCTTAGAAACTATATTTTAAAATACAAATTCTGCTTATTTCTCCTGGGGTGCTCATGTAACGAGGGGGCCCATTTTCAACTGAGAACTTGAAACTGTTTCTAAGAGAAGCAGATGCAAACCTTACAGTGAAATTATTAGACCCAGCGACAGCATCTTGTGTGGGGCAGGCTGTGGAGAGCAAGGATGTCCTGCTGAGATGTGGGGTAGCTGGCCCGTTGTCCTCCCTCCAAAAATGATTTCTGGATTCCCTCTCGAAACATCTGGTTGCTGCTGGCTGTCTAGCAAAGCCCTGCATGTGAACTGCCAGAGCTTGGAGGAGTTATCTGCTGTATGTGGCTGCTGGTTTTCATGTGTGTCAGAGATATGCCACGTGCTGCTCTTGTGATGATCAGGCTAAATGGTGCTTCTTTGAAAAACCATAATTGGTACATGCACAGCAGAGCAGCAGTTATGTTTCCATGGGTTTCATCCCTCTCGGACATTTTCCATCCTAAATGGGGGCAGGATTTCCCTGCTGTCACACTTCCAAGCTGCTGTGTGTAGGGAGCCTCTGCTGAGAGGTGCTTGTTTGGTTTATTTTCCTGAGAGCAGGGAGTGGGGAGGAGGAAACCCCTTGATTTGATAGCAGGAAGGATGGAAACTGTACCTTATGGGAGACAAAGTTCAAACAGCACTCAGGGTAGGCAGAAACTGTGCTTAAATCCTGAATAAATATGTGAGGGTATCACTGGGAGGTGGAGGGAGCAGAGGTGGGATACAGGAGGAATGTATCTTGAGTGGGCAAAGAGATGGGATGGCAGCTGGGGAGGGAAGGAGAATGGGTGACAGATTGGGGGTCTGCAAAGAAACAGATGTGGGTGGAAAAAAGAAACTGGAACAAGGAATGAGGCAGAATGGTAAAGAGTATGGGCAGAGGGGCTCTCTGCTACATCTGACCTGGGAAAGTGAAACAGTTCAGATGAGATATTGGGGATGGGAGATTTTAACTGGCAATATGTGCTGCTGGTGGGGCAAAGAAATTGGACAGGGATGTTCCTATGAGACTGTACACAATCTCTCCATGGGTACTGGAAGCTCTCACTTAAATGTCACCTTTCTTTCCTTATTCAATGCTGAACTCTTTTAAACAAGTGGTCTGTCTTGTAGGGAGGTAAAGAGCAATACAACTTCTTGTCTTTTAGCCTGCAGAGGGAAATTGTGTTCTTTTCCTGAATTTCACAGTGTACAATACAGAGTACGAATGCAAAGGTCTAGGAACCTTCTTCAAAATTAAGTCACATGTCTCTATTTTTTTGAATAGTGGCATTGACTGTTTCCTTTCCCCTTCAAATGAATGCACAAGAAGTTGTTGTGGGGGAAATTCTTCCAAACTGGGAATTGTGCCGAGTCCAGCGTCAATTATTTGCCCGCTTATAGAGATATCAATCTATATTGCTACTCCCTGCTGTCAACTAGCGATCCCCAGGCTGTGGTTTGAGTAACATGACTGATGGGAGAACCATTTTAAATGGTACTTGTAGGCCAAAAGAAGAAAAACATCAATTATGAGAACTGTAAGTGAAGATACCACAAATGAAGAAAATGCAAAGAGGATGGGGGGGGGCAGGGGAATAGCAGCTCCGCCCCGTGTGTTTGCTGCACATTAAATTCTGCACCCCACAGTATCTTGAAAATCATTGCTGAAATCACAGGAAGTGTTGGTTCAGAATGAGGAAGAGCTGTGTCTCCTGATAAACCCTTCTCCTCGGGAGCTGCACAGCCAAACAAAGCCCTTCAGTCTCCTGAACCTCTGTTTCTTTCTCAGACTCAATGAGAACCCAGCTGAAAAGGAGAATCCATCTAATAAACTCAACACATACTTTCACAGCTTTAGCAATACCAGACCCATCAGCTGAAAAATAACATGAAAGTAACATGTACTTGTCAGTACAGATGCAGCTGTTTGGTTTATTCTGGCTATGATTTGTATTCAATGTTTCTTCAAGGCAAAGCCAGTTTCAGGCAATAGAAAAGACAGCTGTGAATTCCCAATGATTCCTAAATCTGATTATGTGGCTGCACTGCCAATGAAACCTGACTTTACCTCCTAGAGAGTGTTTGGGACTTGCTCATAGCAGAGTTACAATGCTACAGAAATCCTACCTGGGAACAGTCTAGGTAGGGTTATGCCCATAGGACAAACACTGGATTAAAGTTCATGTTCTGCCACTGATTTGGTGTTTGACAAATGACCTTTCCGTGTTTTGTTTTTCACTTTGCTAAATGGGATAATCGTTCTTGCTCTCCTCCCTAAAGCAGTTTGACATCCATGATAGGAAAGCACTCAACAGAGCTATGCAGAAATCAGCTATATAGAATAACTATATAGGAATCTAAACCCTGCATCAACACGATAGTCACTTCATCTCTAATTTCACTTAATATGTATTTTGGGTTTAATTTAATTTTCTTTACGACATTTTAACTGCAATATTGGCACAATGGGATTCACCTTTAAGCACTGTGTTTGTCTTGGGGCATGCTTCTATGTTAGTATCCTGCTTAGGCACAGTGGAAGTATTGTTCCTTCGCTCTGAAAGACAAAACTCTAAAAAAATATTATAAACACAAATGACATCTATTATGAACAGAAGAAAGCCTTGTATGACTCAGCAAAACAGTGTGTGGGTCCCAATTAGCCCAGATGCAGTGAGAAATTGCCCCCATCTGAAGACCAAATACAAACTTTGCATTGTACAGGGCAGGGATGAAAGACAAGAAACAAAAGCTCCATGTTCTGCTGAAATGAAACCCAGGTTCCTCTCTGCTGCGAGCTGTGCACGCCAGCCCTACCGAAGCTGCGGTATCTCGAGTGAAGCAGCGTTGCCTGGGACGTGTATTTGCATACTAGATCTTAGCTCTTCAGAGCTAGCACTATAATTAAAACAGAGCTGAAAGCTCTTAAGGTACACATTTTGAACAGCAGAAGAGAACCTCTTGTTTTCACACCTGGAAAAAGAGAAGCAAGGTCATTACAAAGAGATGAGTCCTGCATCAGATCACGGAGCTTTTCTTCACTCACGAAAACACAGTTCACCTAAAACAGCCCCTAACCCACGGGGGCTCAGGTTGTAAATGTAGCTTAACTGTGGTTTTGTGTTTTTTGGTTTGTTTTTTTTTTTTCCTAAGTTGTTTTTAATTGTTTGTTTGTTGGTTGCTTTTTTTTGCCCAAAGCACTGTTAGCAAGCCTACTCCTCTGTCCCAGCCATCTGTCAATGTGGGCTCAAAAGAACATTCTTCGGGGCCTTATCCAATTTGTTGTATCTGATTCATTAAAGTAATTACTCTTGTTATTAAATCATTGCTTGGAGTTTGGCAGCTGCATAATAATCTGGGACTTAAATTTCTAAACCAAGCTAGAATTCTTGCTTGCTTTTATTTTATCAGCTCTCATGTTGGCTGGAAGGAGCAGGGGTTGTGGCTGTCCAGGTGTGAGTAGTCCCCTCGCAGCACCAAGCAGATTTGGCAGCTGTGACCATGGAAAAGGATGTGTGGAAACGCCCCTTTTCTGACTGGTCTGGTCTGCTGGAGGTGGTGGTGCTGCGCTGACACAACAGGAGCGGTGTGATTTTAGCTGTGAGTGAGATGATGGCACCAGGATTATTTGGCATCAGTGACCAACAGCATCCTCTAACGTCCTGGGCCTTTGAGTTGTGCTGTGATTTCATTCAGTGAGGTCAAAGTGCTGGGGAAATGTTGTGAGTGAAATTTCCTACAGCATTTCTGAGCTGGAAGGTCTCTGCCACCCTAACATCACAGTAGGTGAGGAGGAAGGACAGAGCTGAGGAAGGTTTCTCTGGATTGTAAAGAGGACCATCCTGATGGTCAGTGCTGTCACACAGCCCCTCGTGAGCGTGGGAACAGAGCCTTGCTCCCAAAATCCAGCTCCCCACAGCACTGAACCCCAATGGGAAGAAAACAAGCAAGGCCAAACAGGATCATTTAACATGTCCAGAATGGGAACCTCTACCCCCAGGGCTGGAACCCGAGGAGAGACCAACGCCATCACTTCCAGGGCTGGGCAGGCACGGGACATCTCTGACCCCCGACAGCACCTGAGTCCCCTCATAGTGAGACCTCCTCACCCCCCCTCCTGCCTCTGCCTTCCCTGGGACCTGGTGCCTGCTGTGGGTATGATGGAGCAGGGCAGAGATTTAACTCCCTGCTTCACCATTACCAGATCTTCGTTTCCTAACCCTGCAGGAGCCAATCTGGAAGATGAGGCAGCATTAAATTTTTCTGCTGGCTCTCAAACGTTTCATTTTATTGCACCTTCCTTAGGGCCGATTATGAGCATTCGCCTGTTTAAAAGGCACAGAAAGCTCGCAGGAAGCCTCCCGGAGCTGCAAATCCTTTCGCTGAGAACTTCTCCTAGGAAGTGCACGCAGTGCCGGGATGCGAATGCCTGGCGGGATGAGCTGCCATGGATGTCCCCAACTGTGTCACCTCTTGTGGGCACTCGAACCCATCCCAGCCCCCTGCAGCTCCAGCCGAACTCCAGCCTGGAGCTGCACAGGAACGCTGCGGGGCTGCTGGGCCTGACAGCCCCCCACCCCCGGGGGGGGTCACCGAGAGCCCTTCGCTGCCCGGCCAGAGCCCCCCCCCGCACAAACCCCGAGCGGGACCGGGGGACGGAGCCGCCCCGGCCTCTGCTGCGGAGGGCAGGCGTGACGTCACGCGCGGCACCGCTGACGGCTGCGTGACGTCAGAGCCGTGTGACGGCAGCGGGCGGAGGGGGGGGGACCCGGGGAGCGGGGG